>JAXGGA010003617.1:0-99617 GCA_038373865.1 Uloborus plumipes
GCTATCGCTGTTGCTGTAAATATTACGGGGGGGCCCTTCCAAAGCCGAGCGGGGGATAGTGCTTGCTCTGACAGCTGCCTGTGCGCAGAAAAGGAAATCTGGGGTTCGATTCCCCGAAAAATGGAAAGTTCTTTTTAAAAAATTATTGCAATTTTAAATTGAAAGTTTTTCATGTTTTCCAAAATTTGTGATTAGAAAAAAAAGATTTGTTGGAAAAGGAAAATACAAGGGTCTTTTAGAATCAGAGTAAAAAAGAAAAAAGTATAGTATGATGCTTACAAGCAGCAGTTGTTTCTTGCGCTCCCATCAAACTTAATATAGATTTATGTGAACGAAAACCCGAGACTGACACACAATTAAACAAAGACAAGATGCATTGGAGCAATAATTTGATTATTCTCTGTTGTAATTTCCTGCCTGGTAGGAATTCAAGTGAAACAGGCGATCGCAAATTACAATCGCTACTGGAAATGAATTACATTAGAACGTTTCTTGATAAAAACATCGTGACGTCAGCGTGACGTTTGCCTATGAAAAACGAGCTAGATAAAACGTCACAGCCTACTTGGCGAATAAGAGGAGATCACTGACTGCTTGTGAGCTCTTATTGGCTCCACCCGTAGTGACGTCAGTGCCAAGTTAAGTTGATGATTATTGTAATTCACTTCCAGTAGCGATTGCAATTCGAAGCGATTGCAATGGTGTTTCACTTGAATCCCTGCCTTACATTCTACTCATATTTTTAGCAAGAGTTGCAATGCTCCAAGAGCTGATTTGCTTACCAACAAACTTTAAAAGCACAAGATCTCTGCTCAAATGACATTTATTTTGGACACTCCGACACCAATTTGAATACATTTAAAAATAATTATCTTCTTTCTGTCGCTTACGCATTAATTTGCAAAAAATTCATGGTGGAAATACATTATCCCCATCCTCGGAAGAAGATAATGTTTTTGGCAACTGTGACGCACGTGGTTGAACGTGACGACCGCGTGGCTCTTGTTGTGGTGGGCGCCATTTGTTATATCCTGTCTTTTTTTATTTATGTCAAATGAAGCAATTTGTCACAAACTAAGTTATTCATCAGTTTCTGTACGAAAATCATCATACACAAATTAAGGGAAGATCGAAATGAGCGACGATGACCGTGATAATGACATTGAAAGCGATGTAAGCCTATTTTTCCTTTTATGTAGTCACTCCTATTGTTGTGAAACATGACTCGATTTTTTTTTTTTTTTTTTTTTTCTAATTTCGTAAACGATTTTTCGAATCCTAACAAACTCACTTTTTTATATTTCTCAATCAACTGTGTGTACCAAGGAAGAATTTAGCATTATTATTAATTTTAAAAAGGATAATTATCGAAAGGGTTAATATGTTTCAGAAGTTCAATATGACGTTATACCCGTTGATGAAATGCGCAGTATGTGATTTTTTGATTATTTTCTATTATAGGCTGACAAACGAGCTCACCACAATGCATTGGAAAGAAAAAGGAGAGATCATATCAAAGATAGCTTCAGCAGTTTGAGAGATTCCTTACCTGCATTTCAAGGCGATAAAGTGCGGGTAATTTTTTTTTCATTGATTAATTTCTGCATGAAAATCAATCAAATTTTATGTTTATTATAAACTGCCTGCGAAAAATCTTAATATTGAGCAATCGCATTAGTTACAGAGTATTTCTTTAAAGTTTAACATGCTATTATGATTTTTAAAAATTGTATAGAGTAGATCCTCATTACCTCATCAATCCGGACCATAAAGAGATTTTGGTAGTTCGAATTGGTGAAAGTATGGGTTAAACAAATATAAATTGAATTGAACACTAAACCTATACCTACAAATTTAACCAAGGTGCATAAACAGTCTACTGTACACAGTAAAAATTTTATTTTGAACTCAACAGAAATATAATATAAAACTGCACGAGAGAAAATTACTAAAGTAAAAAATATTACCTACTAAAGTACATTATTGCGCCAGTTCTCCTTTTATTAAAAAGCAGCGAAGCACCCTTAATAAAATTTTTATGTGACAGTGAAAGAATGTATAATAGATATTTGTTCATATGTATTTAACTCGGACAGAGTCGATTAAAAAAACATATAAAAACAGCATATAATCTGTACTGTACTGTAGTGTGTACATTAAAATGGCTGTCCTCGATGACAGATTTACAAGTATTGGGCCATTAAAACTCATTTTTCCCCCCTTCTCCCCTGTTTATTGCAGAGTAATGTATAACATTTATCATGTACATTTTTGTGACTCCTACAAAGTATGGTCATGGAAGACCCTCAAAATTGCAACCTTTGTGATGATAAATACACAACTGGCTGCCTAGATTAAGCGAAGTCCTTTTTTATACGTTCTGTATTAATGTGGGTTTGTTTACAAAAAGATTAAAAATTACTTTCATTGTTTTATATCATTTTTTTAAAAGTTAATCCTGTTTCAAACAAGTTTTTATTGGTAAATGTAGTATTAGTAAATGTAATAATTAATCAAGTAAAATTTTGACTTCAGAAAGTTTTTATACCAGTGTTTAGGGTTGGCACGTTTCTGCCAAAGGTGAAAAAAACGGTCAAACCGTCTCGCTAAAAATACCTTTTTGTCAAAATGGCAAAAATAGTTTACTTTATTTACGAAATTTTCCAAAGTTTTTATTAATTTTTACTTTAGTGTTTTTATTTTTAATTTTTAACTGAGAATATTCATTGCATCATTCAACCTACTTTCAGAAAAAGGCTTCTTTGGTAAATACTTTTTCAGAATTAAGAGGAGAGTAAATAACTATAAAATAGGTCACTTGGCTTACAAGTTTTAATAAAGACGCCTTGAAGGGGATTAAAGGTCAATTCCCAAAACCCTTTTTTGACATATAGATGCCCTTAGGTGCACATATAGGTGCCCTAATAAATTTTTTTGGGGGTCACAATCAAGGGCGGATCCAGAAATGTTCCAAGGGAGGGGCGATTGATTTTTTTTCTTACTTGCCCATTTTTTTCGCCATGCATCCTTGTTAACACATGTAGATTACAAATGTTTGGTCTTCTTATTCAAAAAATTTCCAGATCAGAACCCCAAATCCCCGCACCCATACCCTTAATATCATCAAAGATCAACTAAAATTGTCTTTTTTGAACTTCAAACTCTAACAAGAAGTTCTGTCAAGAACTAAACGAGCCTACTTTCCCGTTCATCGACATCGGCATTCTAGCATCTGATCATTATTCTCTTGATTATCTGAGACTAAAAATTATGTCAAACATACCTTTTTAGCACTCAAAGCTGATTTCTAAAAGCAAAATATACCCCTCTCATCAGATGAAATAGACACACAAAAAGTAAATAAATGAATAAATCAAGTTTTGTCGCACCTTTTAAAGAATGTAACTGTTGCAGTTCTTCCGTAGAAAAATTCCTCAATTGTTTTCAAAAAAAAATAAATAAATAAAAGTACAAAGTACATCAAAACAAATTTTATCGAAGAAAGAAAAAAAAGAAAAAAAAAACTCGTCCGTTGATAAAATGTCTCGAATTTCACTTTTAACCCGTTGCCAGTTGTTAAATATAAATAAAGAATAAAATGCCTTCGTAAATGAAACATTTTTGTTACAAAAAAAATCGTCTGCCAAAAATAATAATTCTGATAATAATAATAAATAAATAAAATAAAACAAATGAATAAATAAACAAAAAGTCCTCTGCACAGTTAGTCATTTTTTTCTGAGCTTGCATTTCCGCCATGTTTGCGGAGTCGGAGTCGGAATCAGAATCCTCACAGAAGATTATTCAGAAAAGTACTTTACAAACATTATTTATCAAAACCATTTTCTTACAAAGTTAGTTTGAAGGAAATCCGACTTTAAGTTCAGGATCAACATTTAACTTAAATTCCCCGTAGGCGTTAATGTTAATTTTTTCTTCTGAACGGTTCAATATTGAACGAAAAATGGTTTGAATCAAAAAGCGAAATATGGGAATGTATGGGAAAGTCTCTCCGAGATCTTTCAAACAAAAAAAAGTTTATTCCATTCGGATGGTTCACTCAGAAGTTATTAGGTGGGAAAAAGTTGCTTGAACGGCTCAATGTTGAACGCAAAAATGTTCAAATTGAAAATTTAAATGCGGTAATGAAGTATCCTTGCTGAGATCCTTCGAACAAAAAAAAAAAGTTTATTTAAATCGAACTGTTCACTCAAAAGTTATTAGGGGTGACAGCTTGCTTGTGCGGTTCAATGTTGAACAAAAAATTGTTCAAATCGGAAATGTAAGTACAGGAATGAAGTACCCTCAATAAGATCTTTCGAACAAAAAAAAAGTTTGTTCAAATCGGACTGTTCACTCAAAAGTTATCATCGCGGGACAGGTTGTTTGAACGGTTCAACTTGGAAATGTTCGGTGAAGAATATATTTTTTATGACTAAAGTTAAAGAACAATTGATCACTTATTTCTCGAGTTATATCTAAAAATGTAAATTTTTGAAAGTGTCCGGATACTTTTGGCCACCTAGTGTATCTTAATATCGAGTAATAGTTTTGTTTTTATATTTTTACAATGTTATTTTACAACTAATGTTTAGTATTGTTTCATAAAATTTACTAATACAGTGGTAACTGCCTTAATAATTTCGATTAAATCAAAATAAAAACACTATAAAAATAAAGGCGGCCTGCTTTTTTTGGCTCGGCTGAAATCCAACAACCCTGATTACTGATCGCTTAATTTCTGAAAATGAAATGAGTTGTAAAATTTAATCTGTATTTAATTTAGATAGAAATATAGATTTGGGTGCTTCCTTGTTCCCTAATCAGGGTTGGCAAGGTTTTGGACAGAACGGTAAAAACCACGGTTTAAACCGTCCTGTCCAAAACCCATGTGTCCAAAACTGTCCAAAACTACATTTTTAGTACAATTTTAAATTTTGAACAAATATCAAAAGCACAAAATTATACTTGAAGTTAAGACTTAATTTATTTAATGTAAACATTTAAATATGTACATAAAAACATATATAAGATTTTCAGCCCCCCCCCCCCCTTCGGTTTTTTTTTTTTTTGGAATGGATATTTTTGCTTGCATTAGACTAAACTGAACTTCATCAACTTGATGGAATTTCCAAAATTGTTTTAAAAATTCCTTAGGTTATTGTACTTACAAATACAAGTAAATGACAAAAGTGATATTTCATAGTCAGACACTAAATCATTACTGATCCTTGGAAAATGTTGAGAAGTTTTTCTAAATATTTGCAAGCTAGGATGTTTTTTTTTTTTTTTCTTGAGGAAGTATATACACATATAAAGGGCTCGGGTGTAAAAAATGGTAACTAGCATTTCAAAAAATCAAATTTTTTTCTTTTAAATATGGATTTATTGCTTCGAGACATTACTGTAGCAAGTTTTTTCTATTTAAAAAATGAAGTCAGTACATTGATGAGTGCTGTGTGACTTGGGTATATTTAATTACATTTTTACAAGTGATTTTTGTCTCTTTAATTTGAAACAATACGTCTTTTCGAGTTTGTCAGATACCACTATCTACGCCCGAGCCTTTCATATAATATATTGTTAGAAACAAAATACACAATATTAAAAACAAAAATCAAAAATAGAAAAATTTTCTTGAGCAGTGAAAAACATTTTATCATCAGTTTATTATTCTTCAATCTATTATGGTCAAAAAAATTATTTGAACATCACTGAAAACATTATTGTAAAGAAACCACAAAAGACTTCAGTTTTACACAATTTGAGTTAAATGGAGCTGAAATTATCTGCTTCAAGAGTTTTTTTGACAGTACTACCAATTCCTATTTTATGAAATTTTTATGCAGTGGAGTTATGAGTAAATTGTTCATTTTTTTTAACGTATATTAAAATTACTAATATAATTAAATATTGTCAAATTTTAATTAATGACAACTAATTAACACTAAGAAACTAAGATGTATGCATTATCAATATTACAGCTAATAGAAATTAGTCAGCTTAAAACCCTTTTGCCATGCTTTAGATGGTTTAAGACACTTTTGGACAGTTTTGGACAGTAAAACCCACCTGTCCTCTCCAAAACCCGTTTTGGACGTCCAAAACCCCAACCCTGTCCCTAATACATTTGGATGTGTTATGAATGAGTTGTTGCATATCTTTTTTTGTAAATATTTAAGTTTTTAATCTAATGTTTAGTTTGCAAGTTGGATTTTAGTGATTGACTCATTGAATATTTATTTTGAAACATTGATTTAGGCTTCCAGAGCTCAAATTTTGAAGAAGGCTGCTGATTACATTCAGTCCATGCGACGAAAAAATTCTGCTCATCAACAGGATATTGATGACTTAAGAAGGCAAAATAAAATCCTTGAAGAACAAAGTAAGATATTTTTTTGAAATATTAGTTATCTGATCCATAAAGATAAATAAGGCTTTTTAACTTTAATAAAGCCTAGTTTTAAAAAATTTTAAGCCAAACTCCCAATCGTTTACAGTTCAAACTTTTAAAAGTCGTCAAGTTGAATGAATTGCTGGTTTAATTAAAATAGGTTTATCTGCTGCCTGAAATAATGGGATGTACAGATTTTCTGACGTGACAAACAGCCACAGTGGCAGAAACACGGTGACATAGTTTTTGTCCCGACAGTGAAACCATTCTGCAGAGTTTTTGTTTGCTATAAGAAAAACAACTTTAAAAAGTTATAGCTTTCGGGAGCATACTTGAACTTGTGGGCCTCTTTTCCCTCCCCATAGAGCTGTGTGTAAAGAGCAATGCCTGTATCAAAAAATATTCATTTCATTTTGTCTTCTCGTAAGTTCTGAGTGCACAAAAAAGGAAACAACCGCTATACCCAATAATCTTGAGCAAAGCTCCAAACTAGTCCCTTTCTCTCCTATTCCTTCTCTTTTTTATTGTCTTGAGTCCTCTTCTGCACCAGATTTTTGTTTGTTTTGCGCCTTTTCCTATAATAAATAACAAGATTTCTTTGTACCGTGGGCAAACATGGCACCCTAACTAGGGATGGACCGGATAGTGATTTTGCCGGATACCGAATATCGGATATCCGGTGGCTCATCACAAACCGGATATCCGGAATTGTGCCGCCGGATAACCGGCATTACAATTACATTGCATGTTCGCTTATTTTTATTTAATGCAGCTTCAAAACAATAAATCAAAGTTGTTTCTTGCATCATTTCTTTAAGAACATGTTAAATACATTCAAATTAATTTTAAAGCCTCTATTTTATTGTACAGGAGTAGCGCTACATATAAAATGAAACACTAGCATATTGTGATTTCTTTCTAAATTATGTATTTTTATCAAAAGAGACAAAACTTGAAAAGATAGAATTAAATATTTCTGTATGTACTCAAAGGTTAAACTTCTAATTATTCTTAGTTTAAATTTTAAAGCTTTTCTGTTTCAATATCATTTCAATAAGTTTCTACGTAAATAATACAGTTATTAAATATTTCACCAATATTATATACACTATAATTGATTTACAAAAAAAGAAAGAAAGAAAGAAAAAATGTAAAAAAAAACTAAGCTCAGATAAACTTTTTTTTTTTTCAAATTAATACATATTTTATTAGAATTTTATGAATTTAAACTACATTACAAACTTCATTAACACATTTTCTTATTTTTAATTTTGCAATAATATAAAGCGAAATTTTGCTATGAAATCCTTTTTTTTTTAAGAATAATATGCATGTAATTTTTGTAACATACAAGTTAAAGAAAAAAAGATTAAAACAGGATGAGTGTGTTAAAAAAATAATAATAATATACTTATACTCAAATAATCAATTAAAAATTTTATATAACTCCAAAAAATAAAGGTACATATTTTCTGAAGGTTCAAATCAGCAGCTTAAATATATTTTTAAGAGTTATGCTAAAGTTGTTCACTTTTTAAAAAAACAAATGAGTAAACTTATACTTAATCAACTTGAAATTTTACTTTAGTTCCAAAAAACTAAGGTACACATTCTTAAAAGTAGCAAATTATCAACTTAAATACATTAAAAGTCATGCTAAACATATTCACTTTTTAAAAACAAATTAATAAACTAATTCTTAAACAATTACCTCGAAATTCAACTTCATTTTGAAGAAATAAAGATACATTCTTAGATGCAAATGTTATATTTATGGGTTATTCCAGCCAAAATGGTACAAATCATGTCTGAGATTGTTGAGTTAACTTTATCAAATGAAGTAATTTTCGCCAACTATTCGTTGTTTTAAAAATTATTCTGTTTATCTGTGCATAATAAAGTAAATGGCTTGTATATGAGTCATTCATTAAGTGCTTTGAATAGTTTGACCACTTTGTGTAATAGAGGAGACAAATGAGGTTTGAAAAATATATTTCTAATCATAAAGAAAAGTTAATTACAGAGCAAGTATAAAATGGACTAAACATCCTAAAACTAATTATGTCTGCAATTTCAAGAAAAAATATTTTTTGCACCATTAATGCGACTGTAACAGTGACATCCCACAGTGCTATCATCAGCAAAGTATTTTAGGCTTATTTTAGTTGCTGACTATATAATTCAATGTATCAAAGCAATCACAGCAGGTACATTAGTTGTACTTCTTTAAAAAAAATATCACATTGAATGCAATTGCTTATTTTATTTCTGAAAGGCTTGTAACAGAATGGACAGTTAGAAACATAAAAAATCTAGGAAGAAAGATAAATAAGTGTTTTTCCAAGATTTTTTTGTTTACATACATAAAAATCAGCAGAAAGGGTGTTAGAAGCATTTTTTGTGCTGTGCACTGCAAATGATTTTGTTGTTGCATTTCAGCTTAATCTTAAATTGCATTTTAAATATTAGCAATTTAAAGCTGGGGCAGGTCATTTTTTTCCTTCTTTTGCCAAAAAAATTTTTTTTGAGTCCTTTATAAATGACTTATACCTAAATAAGTAACACTTGGTTACACACAATTAGATGGAGAACAAATAAAAAAAATACAATTAATTGGTGGTAAATATTAAAATTACTAAAATTCTGAAGTATCGGGACTGTTTGTACCATTTTCACTGAAATGACCGATATATTATAATAAAAATTATTCTAAACATGTTCACTTCAAAATATAAATTAATAAACTTATATCTAAATAATTAACTTAAAGTTTTACTTAAATTCCAAAAAACAAAATACTTCCTAAAGATGCAAATCAACATCTTGAATACAGTCGAGTCTCAATAGCTCATAGTCCCAAGGGATCGGCTAAAAGCTTAGAATTATTAGTAGTTCGAGTTACAAGCAGTTCCTACCGTCTTTTCAAGAATTTAGGACCAAATGAAGAAATAAAGGTGTATTTGAGTTTATAAAGCTTCGAGTTATCGAGACTCGTTTGAATGTTCTTGAGGGTCATGTTCAACATGTTCTCGAGGAGTTACGGAGCAGCGTGACAGACGTGAACAGATTCTAATAGCAGAGAAATATCTTTTCTAAAAGAAAGTGATTACAAAAAGAAAGAACAAAACAAAGTACAAGATTCAAAATTTCTTTACACACATTCAAACTCTCTCTCTCTCTCTCTCAAAAAAAAAGGCATGGCTAAGTTGCGACAATTCATGGGGACAAATGTTAACATTATCTAGAAGAACACTTTCGCCAATATTAGATAGGTTATTTATTGTATGTTATTTTCAATTATAATAAAGCAATAATAGTGGCAAAGTAAAAAATATCTAATTACAACATCATTGAGTGTTAATAGATCACAATTTTTGTTAGACGTACAAAAGCTAAAAATGAAAGAATTCAATAAATAAAATAATTTCAGAATTTATATTAAAAGCTACTGTGATTAATTTTAATGAACTAATGATATGATCAAGTTTTTTCAACCTTTTGTCGCACATTAATCCTTGAAGGTTTGTAGCTTTTTCTTTCTAAATATTTTAACTAAAATATTTTTGAAAAGCTGAAGACAATCATACTTACTTATTCTGGAAATTGTGAAAAATCAAATATGTAAAATGCTTCCATGTCCAGTACAAAGTCGGAGGAATAACATATAATTTTTGTTTTAGAGGCAAAAATTGGTAAAAAGGAAAGATGAAAAGTAATTACATCATCTAAAAGGTTTATCAAACAATGAAATTTTTAACTGGGATTTTTGTAAAAAAGAAAATATTCAGTTAGGTCCTCACATCATACCGGATAACCCTCACATCAATTCCGGATATCTCCCACATCAATACCAGATACTTTACCGGATATCCTGCAAAAATCTTGCTGGTATCCGGGGCTTTCAGCCGGATACCGGATATTCGGTCCATCCCTAACCCTTGCTTTGCTCTTTTGTGCTGTTGAGCTTTCACTACTGTTATTCTTTGTTTAAAATAAGGCTATTTTCTTTTTCATTTATTTGCATGCCATTTGCTTTCCCCCATGGCTACCAAGCTTTATTGTTTTATAAGCAACGCAAGTTTTTAATTTATTTTTGTTAAAAATTCATGCTCACAAAATTTGCTTCTCTTTAATAAGCTTTCGTTGAATTTTTACCAAATTAATGGATCAAGGGCTCTCCCGCCCCCTTCCTTGATCATCTATCTTTATGCACATAGCATTTTTTTGGGTTAGATACTCAAAAAGTCCCAAATCAGTGACATACATTCCGCATTTCATTCTCCTAATTCATGACATCAAAAATGGAAAAAAGAATGCATGATGCTCACAAGATTTTAGATAAACTGCTACAAATCATAATTATTATAAAATTATGCTGGTTTATTGTATGACTAGTTTATTAAATTTGCACTTGAAATTAGCAAACAGCTAGTGAAATTCTCAAAGCTTGTTGCAAACAGCTACAAAACTTTCTGCCACTGGGCTTACAGCTGTCTAGAAAAGAGGATCTTCATTTTAGTTATCTATAATTGTTTTGATCCCAGAATAATATACTGTATGACAAAACCTTGTATTTTGATTTTTCAGTTCGCACACTAGAAAAAGCCAAAGCAACTGGTAATTTTGCAGCTGCCGCAGCTGTGATAGAAGCTAACCTCGCAAACAGCAAGGCAGGCGCCATTTCCACTTTCGAAGCCGACTCCGAGTCCGACGACAGCTCCGACACGGATGAATCGAAGGATGGACGGCGCAAACGGCTCAAAACAACCCTCGACTCCCAACTGCGTTGATGTTTTTTGGACCCCCAGAGCATGCATTTCTCGAAAAAACACGTCCGATTTTTAGCTGATTGTGGCATTCAGGTGTACATACTTCAATTTTAAATAAGTGGAATTTCTAAGGATCTCAGTTCATGTGATAGTCATTTTATTGTTTGACTGGTTTACTTTGTAAAGCAGTTTATGTGTATTATGTATGTAGTCTTCAAGCTATCAATAGGTGCTTATTAATCAAGTGCATGATGTGTCTAATATGTTCCACTGATGTAGAAATTATCATCGATTTTCTCTCATATATATCTATGTGTCATAGTTTTGTGACATTCATTTAAACTTCTCCATCGTTCCAATTTTGTGGCATTATGAACTATTTTTTTCTCCTAATACAGTTGAAAAATGTATAAAAAGTATGAATATTTATTGTTGTAGGTTGAAAAATCCTACTAAAAATACACATTTTAAAAATCAAAATCAAGATATGTGATGTAAAACTTGCTATAAAATCAGCTGTGAGCAGAAAATTAACTTTGCCTGTGGAGCTCAAATGAGATTTAAGATAATATTTTGTACGAAAGAGGACCTACATGTAGAATAAGAGGATTCTTGCATTAGAAATATTCATTTAAACAATAATTTAACTTATTTATTTATTAAATTTTCACATAATTGCAGAATTTTAATTATATAAAGGTCACAAAACTTTCATGTAATATTTGTTTCAGCAACTGTGATTCTTTTAGCACAGCAACTTTATTTGTGGTTTAATTGTTTTTTCATTACTGTTATTAAGCTTTTGCAGTAATAGTAATGGCCTCATAGCTCTTTTTTTTTTTTTTTTTTGAAAGTGAAACAGGACCTGTGCTTTTCATTGAATGACACTGTGGCTTACAAATTCCACTTTGTGAAACAACTACATTGTTAAAATTTGAAAGTAACATCTTCATTGTTGTTTAAAACTATCTTTTTTAAATCTTATTTCGTTTAAATTGTTTTCGAATAAAATAATTATGCAGAACACTATGGAAGTATTTCTATTAGGATTTTTCTTCCATAATAAATAGAAAGTTTGATAAGTAAACTATCACTGCCATTGTATATTATATTACCCACCGTTATAAAGATATTTAATTTTAATTATTATCGAGATTTTTTCCTGTACATCATCTATGGTATGTGTACTAGGTTAGAGTGTAAATTGTTCAGATTTTTATTAATGTTTTTATAGCACTTAGTTTCAACTCTGTTACTCTGACGAGTTAAACTCTTTTGTAATGATTTGAAAAAATATTTCATAATTTTAATCACCCTGCAGCTAAGTATTTTCAGAGTTTTTCTTTCTGATTATACATAACAATAATGTTCAGTTTCATTCTGTCAGAAAAATTGAAAAAAAAAAAACACTGCTAATAAACTTAACATGAAAAAATTAATTTCGATGTTGTAATATTTTGTTTCAAATATCATTGCAACAAATTCTTATTGAACAATAAATACCTAAGAATCACCTGTCAATGTTAATTAAAAATAATCTTGATACAATAATTGATTGATTTTGGAGAATTAAATTAAAACAATTTTTTGTGAAAGAAGAAATAAGGATTCTGTTACAAGTTGGTTTTTCCGATTTGGTGTTAGATAAGCTTGAACCCGATTAGATTGAATTCAGTGGCTATTTTTTTTTACCCTGATTGTCTTCTATTCTTTCTGGAATTGTAAGTCTCTACTTAAGGTGAAGTTTTTGAGCTTTGCTATTGAAATGTATCTATTGAGACAGTATTATTCTGTCCTAACATTGAATAAGAGAAGCTGTTTTAATTTATTAATTTAAAATATTTTTGAAATGTAAAGCTTTTCAAAAACCGTAAATGATACTTTAAAGTATTTCCTTCTAATTGATGTTATTCTTCGCACCTAGTCCCTTTTTTTTCATTGCACTATTCTTTGTCATATAATTCTGGTCTTACTTATCCCACTCGATGTGATCTTATTACTCATTTTGCACACAATTCGTCTTGCAAGTTTTATTCTCTGACTCTTTATTTCATTAAAGTGTGTATTGTATGTATATTTTTTGTATATATTACTCTTCATAATTTCTGTTATAATTTCACATAACTTAAATCATAGGAAATGTGAAAAAATATTTGTTTAATAATAATGACAGTTTTTAACAAATTATCTCCATCTGTTTGGCAATGTGCCAACTTCAGATGCTTTGTGTAAAAAAAAAGCTCTGTATGGAATTTTTGTATAGAGTTCCTAAGCAGACTTGTTACAAAATTGCAAATAATTTCTGAGCTGTCAGAACAACTGCACAGGGAGAAAATAGTGTCTTATCTATTACCTGCGTAACGTTATTTGCCTTGTAACTTTTGTAGGAAATAATTTCCTTTTAACATGGCTGTAATATATACTTTTAATATTTTATAAACAGTGATATACAAAAATAAAATGTATGCAAAAAATCCTTTTTTTTTTCTAATTGTTTTACTATGATGTATATACAGTGTCGCCACTTCATGAATAACCTTCGTTCCAAACAGTTTTGATGCAGTTAAGCTGAATTTTGTTGTTATTGAAGGTTTCTTTCACTAAAGCAGTTGATTCAATTGACCAGCGTTCACTTTATGTGCGTACAGAATGTCTTACAAAAATTGCAAAATCTTCAGAGCGAGAAAAAACTTTTAGGCACCTGAGAAATTGTTTCTCCAAGTTTATGGGAAGTTCAATTTGTCATGGCTTCTGAAAGATTGCTATTCTTAAACAATTAGCTGCCAAGACATTTTATAGTCAGGTTGCCAGGAATATGAGAATTTATCTGTACTCATTTTTTTAAAGAAAAATGTTCTGCTAGTTTTCGATAAGTTGTAAAAAATTTTGAAACAAATTTTACTAATGTTCAACTTTCTGGATTGATAGCTCTGCTACAGTAAAACTCAGCTATACAACTGGGTTTATTTTGGTCGGAAAATGTCACATTTATTCTATTTCGCTTCAAGATCGATGATGGACCATTGTAGAGCTGGGTAAGTTATTTGAGCTATCTTCAAGTTAAGAGAATGTTTAAAGGAATCTAGAATGAGAAGTGTGCCGTTTCCACAGTTGCGCTAAGACTATTTCGCTACAAAAGCTAATTCACTAGGAGATTGTTCAACTCAAATTATTAAGTGTAACACAACTACATTTTTGTAGTGGCCACTAAGTAAGAGCATAATATTTTAGAAATTGAATTGATTTTTCTTTTCTTAACTGTTGAATAATTTCTTCTTGAAAAAGTATCCCATATTCCATCGGAGATTTAACAATTGAAGGGCTTAAGAGATGCAAGGGTATGTGACAAAACTGGAATTGCGAGTAATTTCAAAGTTTTATTGTTGCAGCTTTTTTGTTTTCTGATTAAGTGAGCGTATGAAGTTAGTCCAATGACATCTACTCTTTAATGTACCAAGTTTTATTTGCTTACCATTCTCCAGGTGTATTTTCAAAAAATGTAACATAGCCCCTTCATCCACCAAACCTTTCAATTATAACATTACTGTATGTCACTCACCAGCAACAGTTGAGGTATGTTTCAAAAGTTGAAAAATAATTATTGATTGAATATCTAAATTTAGTACTCTTGCAGTAAAAATGTGGCAGAAAAAAAAATATCGGATGTAAAAGGGCTATTTTGGTTAGTTCATTTGGGCTAAACTGTTCAATTCAGCAACTTAGTGCAATTTGGTGTTTCTCAAGGACGATCTTCATAGCTACCTAAAAAGCCAACTCCAAAGTATCTGAATTTACTCTCAAAAGCTTTTGTATGTGGATATCCAGCTGCATTTTATGCTCGTGTATGTCAATGAATGGCCAGTATGGTACAGTTAAGATGGAAAACCACTTTTTGCCTTGAATTATTTTGCACATACTGCTGCCTGTTTTTATTCAACCACTGCTTGTTTTGAACTAAATTAATGAGCAGTAAAAGCAAAAATAACTGTTGATACAGTTATCCTTTTAAAAATACTTCAAAGTAAACTATTTGTTTTAGCAGTCATTAACACTTTACCGACCGTTTTGTTCCCAGCGCTTACCGACCGGGCGTCGATTATTTGACGTTTGCTCTCCGGCGCTTACCGACCGGGCGTCGATTAATAGACTTTGAACCGATCTGTGGTGACTTAAATTTTGTTACCCTACAATAACACGAAGCGTACAATTTTACCAGAGTTTAAGAAATGCACATATATCCCCACATGTCAGTCTAGGCCAAAACCGAGTCGGTGTCTTGGACGATCTGCAGCTGAGCGGGCGGTGAAAGGGCATAGGATGTTCGAATCGCTACCGGTCGGTAAAGTGTTAATTTTATTTTTATTTTAGTAATGTACTGAATTTAATTTTTTAAATAATTATTTATTTTGGTGTATAAGTAAAACTACATAATAAAAAGCAGTAGAGTGAAGCTATTTGAAAAAAAAAAGAAGATTGCATTCTTGTAATCAGGTATCTGTATGACTGAAACTACTACTAGTGTCATTTCTATTAATTTATCTGCATATTTTTTTACTACTTGAAGAAACCATACGTATGTCAAATATTGTAAAGTTCGCAAAAGATATAAATAGTAGCACTGAATCATTGTGATAAAACTAAGTAACTACTAATTATATCAAACATTTGGCTTAACAGTACTTGTAAATTACCGGTGAGAAAACGAGTCAGTAAAGTGAAAATTAAAAGGGAAAAAAATGCTGATGTCAACTTTTTTTTGTATATGTTTCATTCCCTTATTTTGTGTCACTTGTAAATTTTAATTTATGACAAAAATCATGATGTACAAACTTGTTCATGTTAAATAAATCACTTTAACTTATGTTGTTTTCTATAAGTTTTCCTTTTATAGTTATTTTAGTGTTAGACATGAATTCTATATTGCTTTTAAGAAAAAAGCATCAATTGCTGCACAAAACAGCCTGAAATGACTCCAAATATGTTAGACTCTTGTTAAGTTGCATAAATTTTATGAAGAACATGGACTCTACTTCCATAAAATTCAGTTAAATTAAAGATTTTTTTCAGAAATTTATATGATGGCTCATTGGCTGCTTAACAGACATATCTTAAGAGATTCATCCGTTACGGAGTAAATAATGTTAATTAAATATTTTGTCTGGAAATAATCTAAATTTAACTGTATTGTATAGTAGTAAAGACCATGTCCTTCCTAAAGCTTGTGAAATTAAACAAAGATTCAACATATATTTAGTCTTAGTAAGCTGTTTTGTGAAAACTGATGTCTTTTACTGTAGAATTGCCCTTTCAGTTTTGACTTTTCACTCCATTATCCCCCATATCTACCACAAATTGTGATTTAACCGGTTGGCTGGGGCCCTGCAGAGCGCTCTGGTCCAGTGCCCATAGAGGTATTGATTCACTTGGAGGATTTTTTGACAACCAGCATTTTTTAAAGTCCTCAGCCGCCATTAATGTAGAAGGTGGATCTTTGATCAGTTAGGTTCGAACCTAGAACCTTCCGGTTACGATTCTGAAGAATAACCAATCAAGCCACTAGGGACAGCCCCACTCAGAACTGACAGTAGAAGTAAACAAAGCAACACAACAATTGGCGATACTTTTGTCTAATTAGTGTGGATATGTTAAATACAGCGCCAATCCAACGAGTAGTTCATGGAAGTGGCACATGTTGGCCATGGATGCAAGACCTTCCGTCTCAGGACGAATTTCCTACTTGACAAAATTGCCAAGACTTACCACGGGACGGGAAAAAAATCTATCTCATTCCTTCAATATTTACTTCCAAAGAAAACAAAACTGAAGAGAATATGAAATCAGATGTCTTAAAAGTACATTTTAATCATTATTCCAATCCAAAACTTTGTATCGAAGCTAGTTCTTCCTTTCTCTCACTTTCTAAATAAACGAACTTTACGGGCGTAATTCCTTTGTCGGTGTTGATTCTTTTCGACCCCATTTCGTTCCCTTAACTTCATCAAATATGACCTACAATTTCGTTTTTAGGATTTCATTTGAAAGATTTTAAGGACCTCCCCCCCTCCAAAAAAAGGGAAAAAACGCCTAAGAGTTCCCGAGTTTCATCTTTTTCTCTAACATTACCAGACATCACCTTCAATGATTTTTTTAAGTCTTCTCTTTTGAAAAAATTCTGGATTAGCTGCCTGAACCTCCTCTCTCATAACATCACCAAAGGGAGTTAAAAACTGTTTTTAGAACTTTTAAAAGAGTCCCTGAACTTTGTCCATTTCCCTGACGTTATCAAACATAGCCTGCTCCATTTTTTATACTTCAATTTTGAAAAATTTTCGAAGAGACTACTCCTTACAGGGGTCTGGCCAGAGGAAATTCGGGTCCGTTAACGGACCCTTCACAAAAATACGATCAAGCAAAACGGACCTTTCACAAAAATACTATCGAGCAAAACGGACCCTTCACAAAAATACGATCAAGCAAAACGGACCCTTCACAAAATGCTAATCAAACAAACGTACATTTCACACATGATTCATTCAAAAAGCAAATCTGAAATCAAAATAATGCATAGCATATTTCTGTGTAAAAGCCCATAACTTTTGGGCCTTTTCTGAAGTTAAAGAAGGGAATCGTTTATCCGCCAACTTTGCGAAAAAAAAAAGTCGGCACTTCCTGCCTGGCCCTGCGATGCTCGGGCAAGCAAAAAATCTTTAGTGTAAAATGTAGCACTTTTTGTTGGTTTCTTTTAAAGAAATTAACAACTTAAAAAAGGTAGTTGTTTTGCTTTAATGGTTCTGCTTGTTTGTTTTATCATATGCAAATCAAAGTGGCTTGCTGTGATGTTGCTGTTATAGATTTCTCTGGAAGTGCAGAGTAAGGATTTTTCTCCCTGCTATGAACTTAAACATAAAGAAAATAATAATAATAGCAATTATCAGCGGAATGAACTTAGAACTGCAAACAGATAGCTAGGGTTGGAGAAAAAATGGGATTGCTTCTGGGTAGAGCGATCAGCTATTTAAAATTAAAATTATCTCCATCTGACGTCTTTGGTGCGATGTTTTGACCTTATTTTGGCAGAAAATTATCTGTTTTTTTTTAATTTCATTTATTTATTTATTTTTTAATGCTTACAAGGGTGGTGTTTTAGTTATATTCAGGAATTATTGTATTTTTGCGTCTTTTAATATTAGAAGTCTGGTATTGTTTGTTTTGCTATGTTTCCCTACCGTATTTTTTCCTCCGAATTTTTGGCGAATATGTCGGTGATTATTAATGACATTCATCATATAAACCTGATGAAATGCAGCTCTAAAATTTTTGACTTTAATAAATTATTAAAAATCGTTTTTATATTTATGATGCTTTCATTTTGAAAAAAGCGATCTCTGCATCCGATATGAAAATCGAATTTTACTTACTTTTCAAGCTAATTACTCTTTATTAGGAGGCAAATAAATGAAAATTCGCGTTATTTTTTGCTCAGATCATTATTTTAAATTTTTTTAAGCAAAATTAACTTTTCTTTTATTAGTCTACATGTTAAACGATCGCTCCATTTTGTTTTGAATTAATTGTGGAAACAGACATTAATAATATTGTTACAAATCTTGTAAATAGTTGTTGTTTTTCCTGCCTTGCATCATTTTCATTAGTTTTGGTTTTATCTGACGTCATGTTGCAAAAGTATCTGAAGATATCACTTTTATCACTTGTATACCGGCCCCGTAACACTTTGTAGTTTTTACACTTGCCCTAACTTTAATAAGCGTGAAGACATTTTCGCTCGGAGTGGTGTTTTTCTTTTTATTTCTAGCGTTTTCTTGAATGAATTGTTTAAAGTTATGAATGATTTGGAATATTCCAGATATTACTAGAAAGTTGTCGGGAATTCTTTCCGTGTATAAATAGCTGGCCTTGAACACAAGTCAGTCAGTTGTTTTCAGATTTGATTCTGGTGACTCGTTTTATTCGCTATTCGCTTGGGCGAATGTTTGTTTTGCTTTTGTAATTGCTTAATTACTGTTCACGTTAGATACGTGGTGCTGAATTACTGTTGAGAGTACAGTGTAGTGTTTGCTGCCTAATTGCTGATGTTTAGCAATTGTTTTCTGCTCTTATTGTAAATAGTGTACATACTTGTAAATAAATTTATAGTTACTTCCTCAAGATTGGAATGCTCATTTGAAGAAAGTTGAAGGTGCTACGGACTCGTTACAATTTTGGCGCCCAACGTGGGGCATCTTCAAGGACTTTCTTGGAATTATCTGTGAACTTGGACTTTTCTTCCTAAGGACTTTTTGAATTCGGAATTTTATGGTGATTACTCGAGCAATGGATGAACAACTGAAACAACTCCTTGATGCGATCAACGCTGTTAAAAGTGACCTCAAGAATGATATGGCGACTCTGGCTACTAATCAAGAACAATTAAAGAATGAGCTATCTACTAATCAAGAACAATTAAAGAATGAGCTGGCTACTAATCAAGAACAATTAAAAAAGGATCTAGCTGAAGAAATTAAAAGCGATCTAACGTCAATGAAAAGTTTGGTGGAAAGTAAATTTACCAATATGGAAAATAAAGTGGAGGCTCTAGAAGAGAAAGTTGACAGCGTTGAAGATCGAATTACCACAGTAGAAAATCACGTGGAAAAGAAAATTAAAGAAATTGAATCAAAGTTATCAGCATCCTGCAACAACTCAAGTGACTGTGTAGCTGCAGCTGGAACTATTCGTTCATCCATTAAACTGGCCACATTTGACGGGAAGACCTCGTGGAATATTTACAAGAAGCAGTTTCTCATCGTTGCAGAAGCAAACTCCTGGGACTCTTCCACGAAAGCCTGTCACCTTGCAGCCTCGCTGAGAGGGGATGCAGCTGAAATACTACAGACCTTCCCAGAGGACAAGCTCTGTGACTTCGAAGCCTTATCATCGGCCTTGGAGCTTCGCTTTGGCGAAGTATGCCAAAAAGGATTCAGCCAACTCCAGCTGAAATCCCGACTCCAGAGGGATGGAGAGACTTTGCAAGTGTTTGCAGCAGACGTTGAGAGGCTTTCCCATCTCGCCTTCTCAGACTGTCCTTCGAGTGTTCGCGATAGCCTGGCCCTGAACTACTTCATAGATGGAGTGCGAAATCCAGAAGTTCAGATGGCTCTCCGGATGGCGGACATTAAGGATCTTAAATCCGGTCTGGTCTACGCAATGAAGTTCGAGGCTGCACAGCAAACATCCCGCAAGGATCGCCATACAATCAGGGCGTGGAAGTGAGTGCCCGGATTTGAACTCAACTTGTCTCTCGGAAATTAAGCGACAAATCAACGAGATCTCGGGGACCCTGAAGAAGATTACTGCTCGCAAAGACCAGAGTAGACAACCACTGAAGTGCTGGAAATGTGGCGGTGAGGGCCACGTACGAAGGAATTGCGAAGCTCGCCAAGAAAAGAAGACGTCTCCCAAAGTTTTCCAGATTTCCCCAAGAAGTGGCGGCTGCAACGGACTCTTCATTTACGCTTATGTGAATGGGTTTCCCTGCGAAATGATTGTGGACACAGGAGCCAACGTTACCATTATTAAGACTGATGTAGCTCGTCAATTTGGACTCAAGATCTTATGGACGCCGCCCTGCGTTACTCTCCAAACTGTGACAGGTGACAAGATCGAGATTGAAGGAAAAGCGAACGTAGAAATAATGTTCGGGAGCGCCACTTACCATCATACGGCATTCGTCGCTGACATTACAGATCCCTTCATTCTCGGACTGGACTTTTTGAGAAAATTTGATTTTTCTATCGACTTTAAAAATAATGAGCTGCACTCGATGAGGGAAGACATAGCAATTTTCAATGCTGAAAATAACTTAAAATCCGCTCATCAAATAATAGCCCAAACAGATTTATCGATTCCCTCTAGATCAGAAGTACTAATACCTGGCTCCATCAAGGAAAATAACAGTTTTAAATTCGGCCTAATTGAATATCCTAACCAGAGTAATAGCCCAAAAGGAGTACTAGTGGCGTCTACGCTTGTGGACCTTTCAAGGAATGCAGTTCCTGTGAGAGTCGCCAATGTAAGTGAAAGACCGAGGAATATTAAGAAAGGAGAAGTGTTGGCAACTTGTACTCCCGTAAACTGCATCATCAGAAGAATTGATTCCTCCGAGACTGTGTCTTCCGAGTCCTTGACTTCGAAATTAATTGGGAGTGCACCATTATCGACGGATCAAAGATACGCTGCGGAAAAATTGGTGGACAACTTCAAGCAGGTGTTTTCATCTACATCCGAGGATGTGGGTCGCACGAATTTAACGCAGCATAGGATTGACACTGGAGATCATCCCCCTATCAAGCAGCATCCAAGACGACTACCGTTCGCCAAGAAGGAAGAGGTTGAGATCCTCGTAAAAGAGATGCAGGAGAATGACGTCATCGAACCCTCATCCAGTCCTTGGGCATCCCCTATCGTCTTGGTCCGAAAGAAAGACGGCTCCACCAGATTTTGTGTTGATTACCGACGCCTGAATGACATCACCAAGAAGGACAGTTACCCTCTTCCACGGATCGATGACACTCTGGACACCCTTTCCGGACACAAGTGGTTTTCGACCCTGGATTTAAAGAGCGGCTACTGGCAGGTGGAGATACACCCCGACGACCGAGAGAAGACGGCGTTTACAACCGGACAAGGCTTGTGGCAGTTTAAAGTGATGCCCTTCGGCCTCTGCAATGCACCAGCCACGTTCGAGCGTCTTATGGAATCAGTGTTACGAGGACTGTCTTATGAATCCTGTCTTGTCTACTTGGACGACATTATCATCATAGGACGCAGTTTTGAGGAACATTTGGATAATCTTAGGAAGGTGCTGCAAAAGCTTAAGGAAGCCAACCTGAAGTTAAGCCCGTCCAAATGTAATTTGTTCCGCCGTGAGGTGAACTACCTTGGTCACATTATCTCTTCCGAAGGTGTACGAACAGATCCAGATAAGGTATCTGCAGTCAAGAATTGGAGCCGCCCCGAAAATGTCCATCAGCTGCGAAGTTTCCTGGGCTCTGCACGTACTACAGGAAGTTTGTGAAGGGTTTTTCCAACATTGCACGACCTTTGCATAAGCTGACGGAGAGCAAACAAAAATTTGAATGGTCCAAAGAATGCGAGGATGCATTTCTACAGCTGAAGGAGGCTTTAACATCAACGCCTATTCTCTCTTATCCTCAGCCTGAAAAATCCTTCATACTTGACACTGATGCGAGCCACGAGAGCGTTGGAGCTGTTTTATCTCAAGAAATAGACGGTAACGAACATGTCATCGCTTACTGGAGCAAATGCTTATCCAAGTCGGAGCGAAATTATTGTGTCACGAGAAAGGAATTGCTCGCCATAGTTAAAGCTGTAGAACATTTCCATCATTACCTCTACGGCCGTAAATTCCTGCTCCGAACCGATCATGCCTCTTTAACTTGGCTTTTGAATTTCAAGAATCCAGAGGGCCAGGTAGCCAGGTGGATACAGCGGCTCCAGGAATATGACATCGAGATTAAGCACCGAAAAGGTTTGTCACACGGTAATGCTGACGCATTATCAAGAAGACCTTGTTCCGAGAACTGCCATTATTGCTCCCGAATAGAGAAACAGTACGGGACGACAATCCCTACTGCCTGTCAAGTTACTGCTACTTCATCATCTTCAGATCCTGATCCATGGAGTGACGACCAAGTAAGAAAAGATCAGCTTGAAGACCCAGACCTAAAGCCTATCATAGAGTTAATGGAAAAAGACAGTCGGCGACCTAGCTGGCAAGACATTTCTATCTACAGTCCTGCAACGAAAAGATACTGGGCTCTATGGAAATCTCTCCAGTTGCGAAATGGCGTCCTGTATCGGAAATGGGAATCTGACGATGGTAAAGCATTCAAATGGCAGTTACTCCTTCCCAGATCAAGAATTCCAGACGTTCTAAAGGAATTGCACAGTAGTCCGACTGGAGGACACTTTGGTATCCTGAAAACCCTCCACAAGGTTCGAGAGCGCTTCTTCTGGAGCAAGGCGAAGGATGACGTGGAGAAGTGGTGTCATTCTTGTGACGCCTGTGCTGCCCGTAAAGGACCGAAGAGAAGAAGCCGCGGGAAGCTACATCTTTACAACGTAGGAGCTCCTTTCGAACGAATCGGGATCGACATTCTTGGTCCTCTACCGAAAACTACTGATGGGAACAAATACATCCTCGTTTCCATTGACTATTTCACCAAATGGCCCGAAGCATATTCCATTCCGGATCAAGAAGCTACCACTGTAGCAGAGACTCTAGTCCAGCATTGGATCTCGAGATATGGGACACCTTTGCAGATCCATTCCGATCAGGGAAGAAACTTCATCTCTGCTGTGTTTAAGGGCCTATGTGATATCCTCAAAATTGAGAAAACTCGAACGACACCACTACACCCACAATCGGACGGCATGGTGGAGAGATTCAACAGGACAATCCTTAATAATCTCTCGCTTATGGTCTCCAAAAATCAACAGGATTGGGACAAGAAACTTCCTCTGTTCCTGCTGGCCTACCGCAGTGCTGTCCACGAGACCACCGGATATTCCCCATCACAGATGCTCTTCGGCCGAGAGCTTCGGCTGCCTTGTGATCTCGTCTTCGGTCTCCCTCCAGATGCGCCTTCATCGCCTGAGGAGTACGTCCAGGATCTCCAGGCCCGGTTGGAGGACGTTCATCACTTCGCACGGGAGCGAATCAACATCGCGACGGAGAAAATGAAGACCCGATACGACACAAGGTCCACTGGCCATGACTTTCAAGAAGGTGACAAGGTGTGGCTATGGAATCCCATCCGACGTAAAGGTCTGTCACCCAAATTGCAGTCGCATTGGGATGGACCCTACACAGTCCTTCACCGGCTGAACGACGTCGTAGTGAGGATCCAGAAGTCATCACATTCAAAACCTAGGGTTGTACATTATGATCGGCTAGCCCCATACTATGGCCATAGTTCGTAAAGTAAATCTAAAGCTACCATGGTAATTTGTTTGTAAATTTTGTAAATAACTTTTGCCTTTAATTGTTTGTAATATTACTCTATCAATGTTATTATTTCGTTCATGTTCTCATTGTTATTGTTTATCATGTTTATGATTGGTCATCATGTAATGTGTGCATCTGTAAGTCTTCCCTTGCTTCCTTTCTGGGGATTGTACTGCCCGGGACGTGCAGTCCTTGGGAAGGGGGCAATGTTACAAATCTTGTAAATAGTTGTTGTTTTTCCTGCCTTGCATCATTTTCATTAGTTTTGGTTTTATCTGACGTCATGTTGCAAAAGTATCTGAAGATATCACTTTTATCACTTGTATACCGGCCCCGTAACACTTTGTAGTTTTTACACTTGCCCTAACTTTAATAAGCGTGAAGACATTTTCGCTCGGAGTGGTGTTTTTCTTTTTATTTCTAGCGTTTTCTTGAATGAATTGTTTAAAGTTATGAATGATTTGGAATATTCCAGATATTACTAGAAAGTTGTCGGGAATTCTTTCCGTGTATAAATAGCTGGCCTTGAACACAAGTCAGTCAGTTGTTTTCAGATTTGATTCTGGTGACTCGTTTTATTCGCTATTCGCTTGGGCGAATGTTTGTTTTGCTTTTGTAATTGCTTAATTACTGTTCACGTTAGATACGTGGTGCTGAATTACTGTTGAGAGTACAGTGTAGTGTTTGCTGCCTAATTGCTGATGTTTAGCAATTGTTTTCTGCTCTTATTGTAAATAGTGTACATACTTGTAAATAAATTTATAGTTACTTCCTCAAGATTGGAATGCTCATTTGAAGAAAGTTGAAGGTGCTACGGACTCGTTACAATATGTTTACTATAGACCTTTGAAATGCAATTGTGAAGAAAATTGACCAAAAAAAATTATTTTATGTTCCGTTTTTATGCTTTTGATGTCACTTGAATGATCACTTTGAAAACTGCAATCTCTTTGCATCCACTACAGGAATCGGACTTTGTGATATTTTTGATATTTAATGTGCTTTTTTTCGAGGAAAATAAATAAAATTGGTTTTTATTTTTTTTAATTAAAAAAAAATTTTTTTTTTGCATTTTTTTTTTTTTTCAAAATTGTTTGATTTTCACAAAATTATTTGATTTTTCACAAAATTATTTAGTTTTTCACAAAAAACGGACCCTGTGAAAAATCCTGGACAGACCCCTGCCTTAACCCCCATTTCCTAACATTATCGAAGATTGTCTGGAATACCGATTTTGGAACTTCAATTTGCAAAAATTTCTTGGGAAGAGTGCCTGTGCCTCTTCCTCGAACGTCATCAAAACTTGCCCCACCTTATCCTAATATCACTAAACATAGCCCCCCTCTCGATTACTATACTTAAAACTATGACCTTGCTGCTAAAAGTAAAATTAAGCACCCCCCCCCCAGTTTAGACAATTTAATGGACTATATATATTTTCTTGGGTATGCATGTGTGGGTGGGGGGGTCTCAAATATTTTCCGTCTTGGAAGCATGGCCTAAACTTGCACCCATGATGCTGGTACCTAACAGCGTCTTTGGTCACTTTTGCTGTCACGTCTCTCTAATTTTTTTACACTTAAATTCATAATGGAACCAGAACAAGCAGAAAATAATTAAAAAGAAATACCTTTTTCAATATAATGAGATATTAGAAGTTGTTCAATGAAACAAAAATTCTATCCTATGACAAATTGTAGCAATCTTGAAACTATTTTCAATGCACAATTTCAAAACCAGTCTCTTTCTGATCGATTTATGTGCTTTCTGACTGAAAAGAATATATTTGGGGGTTAGAGGGGGATGAAAAAATTGCGGCTAAACCGTGTATGTACATTGCTTTTGTGACTCACATATCTTAAGGCATAATGGGAATAACCATGTTTAAACACACTCTTTGGGTCATACTGACAATCTAAAATTGTTTAACCTTTTACTGGGTTTCAAATCTCAAAACTAGTGTGGAGGGGTCCGCAGACCTTCCAAGTGCAAATAATGTCCACTAGTTATTGATGAGAAACGCTATGACTGACTTTTAACTTACCCATTTAAAATTTAAATAAAAATTAACATGAAACTACATTATGTATTGCTTAAAACTTTAAGCCAAAATAAAATATTTCAATTGCTATTTTTGACTTTTTACATAAATGAAAATATCCTTCTTCAAAGTAGACTGACCAATGAATTAACAGCTTATAATTTTGTTTGAAAAAATTAGGTTTTAAAACATTGTTTTGGATGAAAGAGCAGCAGCAATTTCCTTCTACATGTTTCAATCACGAAAACTAAAACAGTTTGTCCACTATTTGGAAGTGTTCATTCACTGGGCCAAGGCACTTTCTTTTCACCTGCAAAAAACCTGGTACAAAACTTTAAAAATTCTCCTAAATTTTTAAAAATAAATTATGCATGTCATCTAAACCAGCATTTTTTAACCTTGAGTTCAAATATTCGTATTTAGTGTAAAATATGAAATAATTGGAGTGGCGAAACTAATCTTGGAATGAGGCTTTTCTTAGCTACCCTAAGAAAGGACCGATCAGAACGGGGACATTAATCACTGCAGGGAAAATAATCTGTCAAAAATGACTGAGTGTGGGGGGGGGGGTCTAGTTCACTCATAGTAAATGACTAAAATTATCTGAAATCTGATTTATTACAAAGCTCTTTTAGTTCTAAATCAATTTTAAGAAGGTTACAAAAACTTTTTGCTTGTTCCAAGCTCTCTCAAATCAATTTTACTACATTCTTTAACTACAAGTGCTGCCAACCACCTTGTCTAGTGGTCAGAGGAGTCTGACCAGGATCAGGAAGCCCCGGTTTGAATCCTGGCTCGGGAATGAATGTACTTTCACTCTGTCCCGTCCTTGTCCTTTCCCTGTGTGAATGAGTGTGTTGTAAATGGCTGCATGCCCAGGGACCGTCCAGTGACGGCGCCAGCTATGGGGCAGGGGGGACAATTGCCCCCCCCCGTCGGAAACGTCTTGCCCCCCCCCCCCCCCCCATCGGAAAAAATTTCTTACTTCGTCGGGAAAATCCGACGATCAAATTTTCCGACAGAAATCTGAGTGCCGAAAATCTTTCCGATCCCGACGGATCAGTAAACTGTTTTCAATAAAATAATTCAATCGAAAAAACTATTATTTTCTCTAAAATATTCTCATTATTTAACGAATTACGCGTTTCCAGACCAATTTTGAACACGAGAACCTTCGGGAGACTAGCAACAGGATGCATCGGCTAGATATCGTCGTATCTCTTTTGAACGAACGTAAGTTCTGCTGGAGAAAGTTATTTTTGTTCACGTTGAAAAGGACAAATCTTCCTCTTTTTTTCTTACCAGCTGTCCTTACCCGCAAATCGCCAGCAGCATGGCAAACGGACATTCATTGTCACTTTCTGAGAATCTGATAATCATCAACAATAAATAGCTGTTCTCTACCTCATTTCTTAAAATCAGCCGCTAGACACGTGTTTCTCTCCAGGGCCTTTGCCACCCTCTGAGGAGGAGCGATACTTCAGACTGGGGATTAGACCCCTTTTTCTTCTCGTAAACAAGTGCCGTGGGCTCTCGAGTGTTGTGCATAGAGAGCTAGTAAAGAATAGTCTGAAGAAACGAACCATACCCTAGGCCACAGTTCAAATTCGCGCCGTCACGTCATGGTGAAAGGATGCATTAAAACTTTTCATTCACGGAGTTACTTCTTGTCAAGAGCAAAAAAATCTTAACCAAAATTTAAACGAATTGAAATTTATTAGAACAGAACAGATGTAAATCATATCCAGAAGTAACTGGGTAAGTGTGTGTTATAAACTTTTGAAATGTTTTTTTTTTTTTAGCAATAGGGGCAGTATGAATTTGATTTTTTTTTTTTTTGTGTTTTCTCTCTTCGTTTCTTTCTTTCTTTCGTTTAAAACCTTACACATTTAGATAGCAACGAGTTAAAAATTAAATCTACACCCTTTGTGTTTAGAGGTGAGGAAAAAAAGTGTTGGTACTTTTTTTCGCTCATATTTTTCACTCTCAAGCAGACTAGTTTATAAGATAATTCTTTTTATTTATTAATTTCAATTACACTTCATTTGTTTTTCATTTTCTTTATCATTTAATATTTTCGTTTTGTGTATCTCTAAAATCCTTTCGAAAAATAAAATTTTAAATGTACGTACATCTTGATTCTTTTGTTTAGTTTCCATCCTGATTGTAAACCCCCGACGCAATAAGGAAGGGGGTTAACGTGTATAAAGTTGACGTGTCTGTGTATTTGTCGATCTGTCTGTGGCACTCTACAGGCTGATCGGATGGACCGTTTCGAAAAAAAAATTTTTTTAAAGGAGAGTGTTCTCAGCTAGATCGCATTTTCGAATGACATTAACCCATTAATGCCTGGCGTCCCTTTTTAAGGACGGTCCAAAATAGGGTCTGAATTTCCCCAAAATGAACAAAGCTCACACTTCTTGCATTGAAAAAGGAGCTCCTTGTAGCCCCGAAACACGTGTCTGCAATATACCTGTATATTGTGCATTTTTAACGTTGGATATAAACTTCACAAATAATAGTGTTCAATTAGTACCTTGGTATTGTTTCGTTATTAACAGATTGCAGCACATCAGTGGCGTATCCAGGGGGGGGGGGTGCCAAGGGACCAATGCACCCCCCAAGATTTTGTAAGACTATAAAAATGGTGGCACCGAATTTAAAAAAAACATGTAACCTTCATGTAAATATGCTTCAGGTTTTTTCAATGAAAAATACTTTATGGACACTAAAATATTGTCATTATTTTCTGTTTTCGACAAGAAGCAAAACTGATTGTTATTCTGTAATTGTGGAAATGTAAGAGGAAAATGAGCGATGTACCCGCGCCTCTCACAAACATTGTTAGACGTTTAAGCTTCCTATTAATTGTAGATTATTTACATGATTTAAATGTGTTTAAGCATTGATCCTCCTCTTATTTTAACTTTTTTAAAGATTATTTTGAACAAGTTGTCATATTATTATTTTACATCGTAAAGAAAAAATCAACAAAACACCAGCTTAATTTTTTTTCGAAATGTGACAAATTGGATTTTTGTTTAAAAACTTATAGCACATAAAAAAATTGTTTTTTATATTAACACTTACATTGAAACGTTACTGCTCATTTCAGCAGTAAATTTTTACCTTGGAGAAAAAGGGATCAGTTTCTACTTTCTTTTCTCATGGGATGAAATGAAAGTTTTTATTTTATTATTAAAAGTTTTATTAGAAATGAATAAATAAACAAGTTGAAATATTAATGAAGAAATGCGAATGAATGAATGAATTAATCAATGAGCACATCTGGGATTTTTAAAAAAAGGAGTAAGTAATAGCTGAAAAACAAAAACAATTTTCCAGAAAGTGCAAAATATTACAATATGTGTATGAAAATGAGTTGTATATATTCCCTTTGATTTTTAAGTCTATTTATATTTGAATCGCAATCGTCCAATCGACTATAGGTTTAAGAATATAGTTAGTATATTGGATGGCGCAGAAGAGTTAAAATGTTTTAACATTCCAATTGCCCCGTTATTTAAATTTTACCCTCATGTTCCCCAACATCCGAAGGACGTTTAAATGGACATTTTGTAGAGGATGATGTAGTAGAGGATTTTGTAGATATGAATGAGAAAATGTGTGCATATAAGCTAAGAAAAATCTTATCTTTGATGAAACAAAAATAATCATAAAATAAAACTTCATAAAAACCAAAATGTACAAAAAATTTCATTTTGGTACTCTCGGACCTTCAAAAATATTTTTTATCATGCAACTATTTTTTTTTAATTATAAATGATCTATCAATTTTCCGATGAAGACTTGAGTGCTTTTGGCTTGAGATTTTTTTTTGTAATATGTTTATTTTTTTGTAATATGTTCTTGCATGATATTCATTTTTGTGAAAAAAAAATTGAACAACGTTCAATAAAAAAAATTAAATCGGAAAACTGAGTTTTTAAAGTTGCACCATATTTCTTGATTTTTTTTTTCCCCTTTCTCATCACAGTTTCGATGTTCGATGTGCACCCCCCAAAATCAATTCCTGGATACGCCACTGCAGCACATATTCATTGTAAAGTGTGTTCTGTAGCAGTTTTAATATGATCTTTATCTAAAATGACATCGTTCACAATCTCAAGAAAAAAAGCGAAGTTTTCAAAGTTATTCCCAGTTTATGTTAATTGCTGATTTTATTTCTTCTTGTAAAATGTCTTTTAAATATTGTATCGTAGGCAGAAAAAAAATTTAGTAAAAAAGTATGTACCCTCTGGGGTCTATCGTAACTTTTAAGGGACGATTTTTCTTTCCTTAATAAAGAAATTATTTTTTAGGTAACATGTTTTTTATTATTTTTCCTGTCCATTAAACACTGTTTGTAACCAGTGTACAAAATATCTTTGGAAAAAAAATGTCAGGCATTAATGGGTTAATTAACGAAGACATTAATTAAGAACCTTTAAAAGGTTTTTCACGATTTTTAAAGACAAAAAAAAAAAAAAAAAAAAAGAAACAAGAGAAAAGTTAAACAACAGAATCAAAATGAAAAAAAAAAATCTGCATCTGATAGAATGTGTTTGAAACTTCCATGTTATTTAGAATTCGAATGCTAGCGTTTTTTAGAAAATGCGGCTAAACCTTAAATTTACGCAATTGGAAGCCGATGTCATTGTTGGCCAGCGAAGAAAGAAAACAATTAAAATACTTGTAGTTGATTTTAGTGTGAGGTTTTAAAGGAATATTCAATTTTCCCTCTTTATTCTGCTTTTGCGACGAGCAAATTTACTAATAAGGATTATCATTCCTTTTCCGCGTTTACCTGGTCCTCTTGAAAGCAACTGAATGTATTTAAATTTAAAATGCTTTTTGATCAGTGTAGTTCATTTTAATATGAGGTCGGCAATCAGGGTCTAGGGTTTTTTAATTTTTTTAATTTAATCCTAATACTTGTACTGTTTTGTTTTGGGTTTATGGTCAGAGTGATTACCTTTTATGTGAATGCACCATAAAAAATTAAAACACTGGAGAACTGGGGGGGAGGGGGGACTTTTAATTTTTAAATTATACCTGTGCCCCCCTGTCGGGCAAGCTTGCCCCCCTATCGGGCATTTCCTAGCGCCACCTCTGGGACCTTCATTTCAAATTTTTTCAGGGGGAGGCAAAGGGTGTATACACAATGTAAATTTACCAAAAAATGGCAAATAACCACGCCCCACTTACATGTAACTACATTGATTTCCCAAAATCGGGGGGGGGGGGGGAGTCATTTGCCGCCACCCCTTGAACCCCGTAATGACGGGTCTCATGGCATGTGTGTTGAGCTAAATGGGCTTTCAACCTTAATGGTGCTTGTAAAAAGAAAGCCACACCAATTCTGTCTTAAACCAAGTAGATGCAATTACTCGGGCTAGGATACGCAAGTGGTTACAGTAACAACAAAGTGCTATTAAACACATTAAACTGAAAAAAGAAAAGTTAACTAAAAATTATAATTTATTCTATACTATGTACAATTTATATTCATGTATATATATAAAAGTTACAAATATATAAAAAATCTCATCACATTAAATGCTATCTGCAACATCATTAGGATATCCTTTACAAAATGAGAGTTTGGACGCGTTTGTAAAATAAGATCTAGCTTCGAAAAACAATTTGTGGACTAGTTTGTACTCTATTCTAGCTGGATGCCACCCAACTGGCAGGAACCCATTGAGGCACTGTTTCTACCAACTTCGTTACCTGGAGGAGCTCTTGGAATGCCCGTAGCAGGTCATCGTTGACGATCACCGCATCAAACATATGCCCATACAGGAATTCTAACTTGTGGCCACCGTATATTATCTCGTGGAACTCATTATCCTGGAGAGGAAAATTGTTTTTATTAACGCAAATGACATCGATTTCAGAGTAGAGATATTGTGAAAAGCATGCTTTAGAAGTCTGGAATAAGAATCTTAAAAAATAAAACACGAATAGATTCTAGCATCACTACAATCACTGCTAGATTCACTCAGTTAAACATGAATGGTATAAACAGGGTTAGAAAATATCATGATATTTTCGGAAATATTAGATATACGTCCGGTATTTTCAATCATTGCAAAATAAAGTCTTAAAATATTAAATGTATCCTCAAATCACTGTTGTCTATTTTCTTTTCTTATTATAATTTATAGATTTAAAAGAACTGTTTCTCTCAATATTGATATCTAAATACAGTCGACGCTCATTATAACGACCCCTCGTTATAAAGACCATCCTAATATAACGACCGGTGAGAAAACCCCCAACTGTATTTCAATATACGCTATGTTCTACCTCTTATAACGACCACTCGTTATAAAGACCGTTTTCTGTAGGACGGAGACGGTCGTTATATCGAGCGTCGACTGAATACATTTTATGTAAAATTTACTTTAAATTGTATTTTTACATGAATGATATTTACAAGCATTTTTGATAGTTTAATGTTATAAAAATAAAATATAACAAAAAATATTGATAGTTGTAATGTTTATATATATATATATTTAAAATACTATTTTACTTTCAATATTTTTTAATTTTAAGTAGCTGCTTTAATTTGTTCTTCCTTTATTAGCAACTTTTACCCAGTTATTTATTTGTAAATCAAAAATATGCATTACTAAGGTGCATGAGCTCTGTCATTCGGATACCTTGTTACAAAGGTTTTTAAAAACATTCAGAATTTCTGAACTTCTGACTTAGTGTAAAATCATTGCACAATGAGTTACAAAACTTTTCTTTCTTTTAATTCTAATCACAAAAACTAGAGCGCAGTTATTCAATGTCAGTTCAAATAGTTCAAACACTTTATCTAATTTAAGAGCAAGTTTTGACGAGAATAAACTCGAAATATTTACCGTAAAACCTCGTGAATGAAACTCGTCAAATGTTGACCTTGCATTTGCTCTTATTCTAGTTTCTTTCAAAATATCAAGGGGAGGAGGCTTTATAAAAATGAGATAAGGCTTAATCTCTGGTGTTCTTAAAACCTTCAAAGCCTAAAAAACACAAAAAAAGTTTAATTGCAACAAGACAGGATACATCATGCAGAACTTGTCAAATATCCTTTAAACTCTTTTATGACTGCAATTATATATTTTACCTTTGAAACCAAGGACTTTGAAAACAAAAATGAAATAACTAGCGAGAAAATAATCCAGATATTTATTTCAAAAAGAAATTATGTTTTAAAAAAAGAAAACACCTAAAACTTTTACTTCTAACATTCATGAGAACAAAATAAATAACAACACATGAATACAAATAAATTAAGTCCAATTTATCGAGGACATTTTTACTTTGAATATTTTAAACAAGTTTCCAAATTATGAAGAAACGATGCCATAGATTAAAAAATTGCATTGTCCTGACAATGAAATAATTATGCATAACAATGAAACAGCAATTTTCAGTGTCATGCATAGTTATTTTATTGTCAACCAGTTTTTTCAATGGAAACAATTTACGTTAAATTCAAAAATAAAATACATTTTCTAACATCAACAAATGTTTAAAAATAACGTAATAAAAATGAGATACCTGAGGGTGTGGAGTCATTACACACACATAACCAGCATTGATGATGGATTTGACTGTTTCAAGACTAGTTCCGTAAAAATTGCCTTTATATTGTCCATACTCCACAAACCAACCCATCTTAATTTCTTCTTGTATGCTTTCTTTCGAAGAGAAAAAATACTCTTTTCCGTCAACTTCCCAAGAATATTTTGGGCGACTAGTATCTACAAATAAGTCAATTAGTGCTTAAAAATGCAAGTACATTTATTTTATTATAACTTTATTATGTTTGTATGTGTAAGGGTCTGAGCTTGTCGTTGGCTGTTTCTTTTTTATAAAAAGGAAGGGAAAAAGTTAGTTTCAAAAATGTTTTATTTTGACTTAAAAAAACTAAAAACAAAATTAATTTTAAAGAATGCTTATATTTTTTGCACATACCAAAACCAAGGATTACTAAATACTTCATATAAAATGTAAGTGAATCACAGGCCCGTCATTTAGGGGGTTGATTGCCCCCCCCCCCCCCCCCGCCGTAACTTTTGAGAAGTAAATGTATTTACATATAAGTAAGCGTGGTTTTTGTTGTTTTATGGCGAAATTGCACTGTATTTGCACCCTTTGACCCAGCCTCCTGGAAAAACTTGAAATGACGGGCCTTGCGAATCATTTCAAAAGTTCACCATTTTTACTCTTAGGGTTTAGGAATAATTCATTTAAATGAACTATAACAAAATAAACTTCCTAATGTTTGAAAAAATATCAAAATAATCTTAGAAAACTGGATGCATGTTAAAAAAATGGAAAGACTACTGATTGACATAAATGGTACAGCATAACAAATAAATGACACAATTTCTAAACTAAAAATATATTGAAGAGAAAAAAAATTTTGAACTGTAGAAAAGTACCTTTAAGTCGAAGTATTTACTTATGACATAAATTGCAAATAATTATAAGTTAATAGGATAAAAGATCAGAGATGAACTGTTAAATCTTGTAATATATAAGATAATTGATTTATCACTATTTTGTTTCCTGTTTTTATGAAATGTAATTTATGATGATTAAGTCCAGTGGCCTAATGATAGCTCTTCCTGCTTCCACATTGCAAACCCCAGTTCAATTTCCGGGTTGGTCACAGTCAATTCAACCTTTCATCCCTTCAGTGGATCGATAAAAAAGTACCGAGCAGGCTCGGAAACTAAACACGTATTTGGTTGACCACCTAACCAGAATATCTGCCTTGCACCTCAAACTCCTCGATCACGAAAACTGAGATAGGCACAGTAGGCCTCGACTTCAACAGACTTTTGAGCCACTGAGTTTAGTTTAATTATGATGATGAAATTTTAGGCCATGAGACATGACACAAAAACAGAACAAGTTGCAACTCAAAATTCCAGCGATACCAGTTACAATATTTAAGCTTGCCAAAGTTACAACATCGCCAATTACAACATCAAAGTTTGACCCCCCCTCACTCCCTTTTTAAATGCATAGGTTACTCATCCCTGCTATTACTCGCCTACCTGCTGGAACTGCTTATGCGATTTTTATCAGATTGATTGCAGTCGGAGCTGTCAGACACTAAAACATTTTAGTCTAAGTTTATTATTATCACAGGCAGAATTGATTCTCTTCCAGAATTAATATTATATATAGCATAAAACGTGTAATACATAGATTTTAAATGCTTGTTATTGCTTTAACGATACAACATACTAAAAATAATATACTACTGCTTAGTTGATTTACTTACGAGGGATAGTCTGCCTGAAATGATCTGAATCAAAAGCAATTAATCTCCTCTTCAGTTCATTTCGCCCAACACCTGGAGGACCTAAGAACAAGTATAAAGATTAATCTTCATGATCCATTAGAAAATTTTACAATATCAGTCAGCTTGCTTAATCATGGTTCAGACAGCTTATTTGTAAAGTAGTAAATTAATAATGATCACTGGTGAGTAACTTTTTGAATCTGCATTGAAAGGCAGATTTTCCATGTTGAATCAAAAAAATCTGCCTTAAAAGTTTTAGGAAAAAAGATACATCAAATAAAGCCCCTAATACAGATCAATTTTGACTTACAACATTTGGAGTCTAGATACTTTATTGACTGAAATGCATATAGTTTTTAAACAAGCAGAATGTGTTAATTTAATATTATTTAATATCTTTTATGTCTTCCAACACAGATTATTGAACAATGGAAAATTTAAAAATACTTAATCAAACTTTGAAAGAAAATTCATGAGACATTCACAAGCTTAATTCTTGTGTGTTAACTGTCTAAGATTCATTACTACAATAATGGGCATTTTGCAATCGAAAATGTGTATAAAAATGTATGCTGCATGTAAAAGCACGTTGAAACATTTTATAACACATTGAGAAGGGAAATCATTTATCTTCCTAGTCTCACTGTAATTTTGGAAGAAAAGTTTGATACTTAAAACTCAATTCATGATTTAAAAACTTTTTTTTTAAAGCTTTGATACATAAAAGGATTTAGAACAGATTGAAAAGTGGTTCAAGAATAAAGATCTCATATTTATAAATTACCAATTAGAATTATAGGTCTATGTATTCCTGGCCGAGGATATAACTTGGCAACTTCTTCATAAGTAGCTATTTCCTCCCTGTCAAAATCTATGAAAAGAAAATAAAGATTTTAATAAAAACACTTATATTTTTTGATATAAACACTGCAATATTAAAAGAACAATAATATATTAAAATAAATTGCAAGATAAAAAGCATAAAATATGTCATTATATTCAGTCATGATTAGTCATAAAATACTTCATGTACTAAAACTTTATTTTAAAGCTAAAAATAATGATCTAAAAAATTACAAATTATTTCCCAATTACAGGAATACATGTATACTTTAGGTTTGAAAAGCACTTGGTAAAAAAATTAATTTGTACACAACACAATAGCTCTTCAGCATACTTTTGTGTTGTACAGTAAAAAAACCCAGTACAACTAGTAAAAGATAAAAGCATCAAACAATTAAACAACTGGAAAACTCAAGTAACGAGCTAGCAATAGTTTTATTTTCCCCTCTTTCAAAAAATTATTTAACTAACTAATTAAAAATATATTCAGAAAACACAAAAGTAAAATTAGGCTACAGCACCAAACATAGCTCTAGTTTTTTGCCGAAAGTACAATGTAGGATTATGAAAAACTTAAGTTCAAAGATTTAAACTGTTTAGGAGGTCTGTGATTTTCATCTGCTTTAAGTGAATCTACACCTTTTTAAGGCAAAAGAGTTTTTTACTAGGGTAAATATTTGTACTCCTTTGCTTGTTGATTTTTAAATGTCATATGATTCTTCAACAAAATTGTTAAACTAGCATTTTAAAAAATTTCCACACATTTTATTTATTTTGCACGGTACTTCTGAACGAAAACCATTTAAATTTTATTTTCTTATGGCTTTATTTCATTCAACATTTCAAAATGAGGTTTGATTTTCATACAATTAATTAGCCAGCACAGGAAATTAGGTATTTTCTGTACTTTTCAGACTATAGAAGGTTCACTGTATAAAATAAATAATTTACAACGAGAGAAATCCTTTGTATTAACATGATAACGCATTTAGATAAAAGGTACAAAACTGTGAAGTTTATGTAATCTGATAGAGGGAAAATTGAGGTCATAACATAACGTTAGTTAAAGAATATTCAACTTTCCAACTAAGCTATAATTCCAGCAGTTTCTTTTTTTTGTGTGGGTTGTTATAACAATAAGTATCTCTACAATACGTAATAAAAACCTCTGTTCAACATTTTTATAACACAAACATAATATCAATAATCACATGCCAAGGTTTATTTGTTTCATAAAATAAACAAGGTAGGATTTTGTTTCGTTTTTAAGAAAAGACTTTTCAAGTCTTTAGACTGGGCTTTAATTTATACGATGCATTCATTGAGGGTACTTACTTTAATATAATACCTGTTTCAAAACTTATTTTAGAGCCAAAACTTTTCTTTTTGAGAAAATTTACTTACATAGTACCCTTCTTATAAACAAGTATTTACCTATAAAATCAGTTGTGAAACTAGAATTTATAGGGGCTTTGGCTAATAATTGTACAAACACAAAAATTAGTGACACAATCTGAAGGCAAGAATTCTGCGGGATGAAACAACCTGACCTCATTTTGTTGGTTATGAATGACTTTATATAAAATTTAAAGCATTAGTTCATTCTCAATACTTTGTTACGAATTAAATGACTCTTACTGAAAATGATCAATTTCATCAAAAGTTAAACTTTCAAAACTGAATTGCGTAAACATTTCAAAAGCATATTTACCATCATTTTCTTTGGCATCATACATAATTTTCTTTATCTTGCGTGGACGATGATGTTCTTTTCTAACAGGAATTTTACACCCAGCAATAAAGTCGTCTTGAAGTAAATAAGATAAATCTCTCATTTCAGCAAAACGCCTAAAAATTAAAAAAAAAAAAAAAACAACAGTCAGATGCGTAGAAAAGTATATTAAAGACTGGTATTACTGGTATTTCAGCTTTACCTTGCAAAATATTCAAGAAAATTTTGTGTGAAATGAAATAAATAATTAAATAAAGATTTTAAATGGGTAATGAGAAAACAGGTTGTAAAATGAAACTTCATATTTCAAGCATCATAAGAATTTTAGAAATAAAACTAGCCTTTCTTGCAACTGACGACTAGGGATGAGACCAGCCCGTGAATTCTTTTCCCCATGCTTCCTGGCCTGCCACCAATTCAAGTCCTCTTGATTAACAATGTGAAGCACTTCTCCTTTATTGAACGGCAAACCTGCTTCTTTACAAGGTATGATGTTGTCGGCACCTGGGTCGTAACTGAAGTGGGCTTTCACCCGCAGTCGACTTTCCCTGGACGGCACACATTCTTCTCTGGGGACGAGTTTGAATGTGATGGGTCCTTCCCGACATTGCTGCACCAAGAAAGGGGAAAACATCAGTACAACTAATTTATAATTATAATAAAAGAAAAAGTGAGGAGGGAATGAACTTACTAAAATATTGACGACATCATGAGGAGATTTGCCTCTAATATTGATTCCATTAACTTCATGTACTTCATCCCCGGTATGAATCAGACCTTTAAAATTCAAAGTTAATGACATTAAAAGCAAGTTATTAAGACATGTTTCAGTTGAAATCCTCATTTACACAATATAATAATCAATATCACCCATCGGTAGTATGCACCTAACCCGTTTTCTTTCAACATTATTCAATAATATAGCAAAAAAGCAATACTTAAATAAAACTACAAATGTAAGTAAATTACATTTGTTAATTTTTCGACAATGAATAAGTCAAATGCACAAAAATGAAATAGGTAATCATTTCTTAATTTAACAACCAATTTATAATAATTTTGAAATTTGTTTTTATAAGGAGAACAATAAACCATTTTAGACAGAGCTACAACAACATGTGTCATGAGCAGTCAAATTAAAAACTTAGTGAATCACAGAAACAGGATAAATGTGCAAATTACCACTGCGATCTGCAGCACCTCCATGGAGAACTCTAGCTATCACTATTGATCCAGTTTGATCATCATATTTAATAGTGGCACCCTATAAAATAACAAAAAATACAAAGTATAAAATGAAACTTTTAAGCAGTTTCACATTTTTTTTTTTTAATGCATTGAAGAATCTTTGAAAAAAAAATAAGGATAAAATTGCTATTAAGTAAAAACTATAACATTGATTGACGACTTTCAAAACAATCTCATTGTTTAAAACATTGGTCTATACACGGGCATTTATTGCGTTCCAATGACAATTCACAAAAGCATTCTCAAAAAATCAAAAGAACTGAGAATTATAATACTAAAAATATAGTGAAATTAATAAAAAATAAAAAGTGACATATGTGTGTGCGTGGTTTTTTTTTTTTTTTTTTGCTGTCAGTAGTGATTGATTATAGCTAAATTTGTAAAGAAATTAAATTAAAGTTTTTCGAGGGCCTGGCTCCACATCAGCAGAAAACCGACCAAAACCAAAAACAGAAACCGAAAATGTGGGTACTTTGAATTTACAGGAAATGGAAAGTACCTGTAATTTCAGTTTCTGCCTTCGGTTTGTTGATGTGGAGCCAGGCCCTGAGTCTGGACTAAAATTTAAATTATATCTGTTCACTTTGACTTCATTAACTTAATCCTAAAAGATATTTGTCTTCATAGTTGGATTTAATATCCTCATTGTATTATTTTGTTTTTATTGCTGTAAACAAATTTTGTGTGAAAGCATAAAAAAGAACTTAAATAAGCTTTTATTTATGGTACTAAAGTACCTTTCATTGAAAAAAAGTTTTTTAAAGATTTGTTGTTTGCTGGAAAATTCCTGATTTGTGACTCATAGTGTTATTTTTCTGAATTGTGCGCCCTCGAACCTCATGCTCCCCCCCCCCACACACAGGAGCTGCAGGGGGGCTATATATGCCACTGTCTTTTTACATCTATGCTTCTATACTATTCTAACGTTAAGTATTACAAATCTGCTCTTTTTCAAAATTGTGAATCCCATCACTAATAATACCGCTCAATCTTTCTAAATTGCTGCATGATTAAAATTGCTTTATAAAAAAAATACATTAATTTGAGGAATGAAGCATCAGTTTTTTTTTTCTTTTTGAAACAAGGCCATTCCAAGAAAAAGCTGCCATCTGGTCCCACAAGTGACGCTCATGTATGACGCACACGAAATTTTATTGGAAGAGAAATCACACACCAATGTACGACTGCGTCAAAACACTTTGTTCGTGACCTTTTAAAATTACTACTTTTTAATGAAATATATGAGTGTCACAAAGGGGGACAAAATGACTGCATTTTAGTGGAATGGTACAACAGAAGGTTGGGTTTTTTATTTTTTTTTTTTTTTTCAGAAATAGATAAAAGCTGAACCTTTTCTGGAAAAACAAAATCTAGACGATTTGATAAGTGGGAAAAAAAAATCTCATCCTTGCCTCAAATACACTATTTATCACTTCATAAGTTAAAATTTAAGTACTCACCAAGGGTTCATTGCTTTTGACTAGCTGTACAATTTTAACAGTCTCTTCATCATCGTCTCCCTCATGGATTATATCTGGAAGAGATGGATCAAAATCTTTTCGGGCTACTTGGTCATGAGTCAACAGCAGAGCCTGCAAGAAAATAAATGGGTGAAAACACTATAAGTTATTTTACACGAATCTTTTACACAAAGAATCATACTTTTAACTTTTGGGTTAATTATGTCATAAAAATTTTAAATAAATGAATTTTTTCTTCTTTTCTTTGAAAAATTTTTAGAAAAAAACAAGAAAGTCTTAATTACATTTGATTTGGTTTGGTTTTCTCTGCCTTGATCATTAGTATTACTAAATATATATTCAATACAAAAATTTTTCTTAATAATAATAGAGAGCGGTTCAAAAAGAATGCTGCGGTTTTATAAATAATGCTCTCTATTTAGAAATATTAGACCTACAACCGTATAGTGGAACTTGATCAAAAGAGTGAGTAGTCAAGTTTCAATGGGCTACTACCAGATGTATATCCACTAATTATTTGGTTTGTGACACATTTGTTATGGGTTATCAAGACAGCAGTGATTTAGTACTTTAAGATCGGTCATCATTGACTAAAACCAAACACAGTGTGATTTTTTTTCCTGCGGGATATGTAAAAGACATTGTATTTTTACCCTCTTTACCTGCCAACCTAGACAAATTGAAAAATAAAATGGCACTACCAATTGCTTCTGTGGCTATGAATGTGTTACAATGTGTATGGCAGGTATTTGAATACACATGTAATATCCTTCAGGCATCAAGCGATCAGTACATCAAACATTTTTAGAATGATTTTTTTTAAATTTATTTTCCTCCCTTTAAATTTTAGAAATATACATGTTTGAAATTCGGTTATTCTCTTTAGATTACCCTGTAGTGTTTTCTGCCTATTATGCATATGATAATAATATGAAGTAAGCTTACAACAGTTCACTCAAATGTTAAAATATGAGTGACTTTTTAATCTTTACTTGTTCAAAAAATATTAACTTTCGAACAAACTCGACCTTTAATTAATTTTATAATGTGTTCAAAACACAATGCTATGCATACCAGTACGTACTACAACACTTTTAAATGTGCAGCAAGGTGAAAAGCAGGTATATCCCTAGCAGTAGGTGCATTTCTTTTGATTCCATAGTGTACGAAAGTATACTTTGAAATTCTAGCAAATCTAGTCATTGATATTTTGTCGCAGTCCCCCCCACCCCTTTTTTTTGGTTTACTCTTTTTTTTTTTTTTTTCATATTTTGCCCAAATATGCAAAAAAAACTTGATTTTGAGTAGTATAGCTGGCTGAGGCACCTGACCATAAAATACCAAACAAAGAAACAAAAATCCTGATAATGCATTTTTAAACAATGGTATTATTACAAGCATCCATATTAAAAATATATATTCCATTTCTAAAAGTTCTTATGAAGTCATAATCATTTAAGCATTACTTGCTGTTACATTCACAGCTTTAAAAAATTGTTTCAGAGTGAAATTTTTAAGACAAATTGAAAATAACCTATCAGAAACCTTCTGTTTAAGAATTTCAATGGTGCAGTTTGATAATTAACTTGATTAAAAGCTTCAAGATTACAGTGAATACTATCATATTAATTCAGAAAATTAAATTAACTATTGAGTTACTTGTGTTCCAAAGATTTGCATATTTTGAGTTTTATGAACTTTTTATCCATGAAGCATATTCAATAAATGTACATCAAATTTTAAATGCTAAAAATGAAAAAATACTTCATGTTCTTCTTAAAGAGCTTACTCGAAAGTACGGCTTTTGCAGAAGGCAAAGCAATTCTTCAGAATCATTGGATGCAGCATCTTGGAGTGCTTGAATAACCTGGTGGGATATTATGGTATGATTTTAAAAATTCTGTGATACCTTTTTTAAAACTAGCCAATAAGCATTTTGGTTCTGAAATAATTAGAAGCTTTAATTTTCAGATTCAAACAAGTACATAAATACATATATAAATATTGAATTTTTTAAAGATTTCCCAAAACCAGGTGCTTTTTAGATAGTAATTAAAACTACATAAAAGAGCATGCAAAGACATTAAGGATCTGTAGAATCTAAGATAAAAACAATATGACTTTTTCTAGATTTCCAGAAAAAGCTTCAAAAATTTGCTTACGCAATGATGTATGTACAAAATTTTTGGACTGGGACATGATTAAATTTTCAGAGGAAAGTGACGGGTGTAAGGTTAGTTGTAGTCATAAAAGAAAAAAATTCTACATTTTAGGGTAATATATCCCCAAAACTATGGCTTTCCTTAGCTTATCTCCTTGGATATACCACTGCCCTTACGTATAACTAGAAGCTGTGAATTATAATGTCATTTTTTGTCAGGCCCGTCATAGCCCTCCCTATTTCTTTTGATTCCATAGTGTACGAAAGTATACTATGAAATTCTAGACTTTGAGAAATCAAAGTATTTACACAAAAATGGAAATTGTTTTTGTCGTTTTCCAATGAAATTTGCATTGGGTTTGTAAGCTATTATCCCCCATCTCGTAGGGAAAATCTGAAATGAGGGGCCTGTTCTTTGTATCTCACCAGTCCTATAGGGGTATTTTATCCAGTCAACTTTCAACCCAAAAGCAGAAGCCAGCAGACAACAATCCACTACAAGTGGGTTAAACGAGCCCCCAAAGGCAGCTAGTCAAGCCTCCTGGCATTTAGTAAAATAACTAATTTATTTCTGAAAATTCAATATAATATCCAAAAATAAGTATTTACCAATTGCATCATATCAATTAAAATTAACTTAAAAAAAATAATTACCTGATTATTAAATACATATATTAAAATTTTCAAAACAGGAAGGAGAGTTAAGGTAGCATTTGCTAAAATAACTTCTCATTTTCAGAATAATTTAAACATTAACATAGTGAGATTGAGAGTATTGTAAGAGGTCGCCTAACATGTTTTACTCTGATTGAAATTCTTTTATAAGAGTAAAAGTATTTGCTATGATTACATTGCTGCATTATACTATTTCTGGCTTCAATATAATAATACCTCTTTCATCTTTTCCAAATTAAAACTAAAAATATGAAAACATACCTCTTCGGCAATATCACAGCTTTCATAAGAAACTGGTAAAATCTGTCTGCCGTTGTAAGTAGACACGCGGTTATGAACCTGAAAGCACCATGAACCAATAATAAGAACTTGTTCATTTGAGCAACCAATAATAACATAGATATTTATATGTATATAATGCTAAAATGGTAGACAAAATATTGAACCTACTGACTAATATTGGTCAAGCTGAAAAAAGCCTGACATTTATTGATCAGAGTAGTTTCACCAGCTGGACATTTTATTCACTTTCCAGGAGAGGAGGCCAGTGAAAAGTGTTAATTTTTCATTCTGGCTAAAACCTGTTAGCGTGGAAACTGATTATATTTCTTTATCAAAAAATGTTTGGCAGGCCATAGTTAGTAAACCAGGTTTGCGTACACAAATGCATAAATGTTGCTTCCAGACTTTTTTTTCAACATTTTGCAGAAAACTGCTAAGAAATACTCATTAAAAAAAATTTATATAAAAGGTCATACCTTATATTTCTTGAGAATGTTTCTAGAAGATAATATTTTTTTATTGTTAGAAACATCCTACACATACAAATGTCTACTAATTTGGTTCAAAATGAAATTATGCACCATTTTTTAAAAAATCATTTCAAATAAAAAAATTTTGCAGACATACACCATTCTTTATATAATAAATCTGTTTTAAGTGTAAATTAGTATTATCAAGTATTTAAAAAATTCCAAAATTGTAAAGCGTTTCATAAAAAAAAACATTAAGTTTGTTAGACATTAAGGTAAAATATACATGTACATAATCAAAAACCTTGATTTTATGAACAATATCACATTGAATATTTCATGTGATCATGAAAAATATTTTTAAATGATCTAAAACAGTTTCCTATATAAAATTCTTAGATTTCTTTTCTTAGTTTTTTACTTCTATATTGCCTTTTTTTATGCCCGAACCCTGATTATATTTAATGCTCTATTTGAGGAGCGTTAAGTAAAATAAAAATATTTCTTTACAGAGTTCTTCATTTTCACTAAGTCTGCATGCAACGAATATTAATAAAAAAAAGTTTAAAATACTTACAAGAACTAAAGCTTGAAGAGAATGGTTTTGGAGCAGTTCTCTCAAAAATATGACATCTGCTTGCCTGCAGTCAACTTTCTGGCAAATTTGGTCAAGTGAAACCAGAAGTCTTTGTATATCTATAACAAAAACAACTCAAAATATGAAGCATTTCAGAAAAATCAATACTCAAGAGCTTCAAAACTTCAATAGTGATATACTGCACCAAACAGTGGCATAAAATATGGTATTTCCACTGCCCTCTGACTGCAGTGGAAGTAAATTTCTATTTATAAAGAGAAATTTCTTCACAGTGAATAATAAAAAGCTAAAATGAACTAGATTTTAACTGGAGAACTTATAAATGTACTTAATAGGATGTAATTTATAATGGGCATTAACTATTACTGAAGACTAGTGGCTCAGGGATTAAGAGCTTGGTGCTCCCAAGCAGAGGTGGCCCTAGCAGTTTTACCGCCCTGGACAAAAATGCAAAATGCCTCCCTTTCCCACGATTAAAGTTTGAAAAGTGAGAAATTGCTAAAAAATGTACAACCCAATAAATAGATGTTGGGAATTAAGAACAGCGTGACAAAATAAAATCTTGTATTCAGGGTCGGATTTAGACCGAATGTCACCCTAACCTATTTTAGATATTGGGCTCCTTTTGTAGTTCGGAAAACTTTGTTGTAGGCAGAATAGGTCATTTTTGTCACCTATGTCTCTTTTTCGCTGATACAGAACCTCATGTTTTTTACACTTCGAGCTGTCTTTATTCATTTCTTTTTTTTTTATTCACCATTGAAAGGGGGGGGGATGGGTATGATTAAAGTGAAGCAGAGACTATTTTTAATGAAGTAGAGAATATTCGCAATTTCTGGGGAATCGGAGGTTTCTCCCCCAAGGAAGTTTTTGAAAAATAGACCTAAAATGCAGCATTTTGGGGGTAATTGAGACTACAAAAGTATAACAGAAGAAAAATAGGTAAACAATACCTTTTAAAAGTTAGAACTTCTTTTACAAATTAAAATCAATCAAAGTAAAAATTGTTTATGCTTGTGGTTCTTTTAAATCGGTGATTCGTTTATTTTAATAGGCTATGTTGAAACAACAAAAAATGTTGCGTTGAAGGGGATACATTTAAAGAACACGCTAAAACATCACTTCATTCATACCTTTCTGAATTCCGGAGTACAAAAAGGATTATGTTTGTAAAATTCGTTCATACTTTTCTTTACTTGAGGAAAACTTAATTTTAGCCCAAATATAACTTTATTTTATCCCAATCATATTCGAATCCAAATGCCGCCCCTAAAATATACTGCCCCGGATCGGGGTCCAGAATGTCCGGCGCTATGGCCGCCCCTGTCCCAAGTTGTAGACCCAGATTTGATTCCTCAATCGGGCATGGTTCACTCAGCCTTTCATCTCTTCAGTAGCCAGAAAAAATGAGTACCAAGTTTGTTTGGAAACTAAACACTGGGGGTTTGTTTAAGGCCGACTACAGAACTGGAACATGAAGTAGGCGTAGATAGCGCCCCCCCCCCCCCCACACCAAATTATAAGCATAATCGTATACTTAGTTTACCAGCCAGCATACAACAAATTATGCAAATAATAATGCAAATATTTTTGTTTCTAGAATGAGCAAAAAATTTTGTTGAATGGGGAAAGGGGTGGGAGTGTTAACATTAATAGAGATAGGTAGATGATGTTTTCACTGGCTGCATTTATAAAACAATTAAACAAACATGCAAGAATAGGAGTCAATAAAAAATTCACTTCAAACGTAACTGCTAACTAAACAGAGCTATATGAATAACATTCAAACTACGTAATTAAAAAAAAAGAAAACATTTTGAACCAAGATACATTTCTAACTTTATGATTAAAGTTTTTTCAACTGAAACTATGATAACATGCTCTGTGAAAAGCTACAGCTACACTAAATATTATGAATCATTCCATGTATTACCTTCATCACAGATTTGTTTGTTACCCTTAGTTCCAATGACCATCGCAGAAAACTTAATATTCAAGATCAACCCATTTTAAGAATAAATTTAGAAGCACAACTGGAAAAGAGAAAAACCCTTTTGAATGCTTATACTTTTTGAAGTAGCATGCATAACTTTTCGCAAATTCGAGGTTTTTCACAGCAACACACTGGTTTGATTAAGCTAAATTAAAAAATTTTCTAGAGAGAGTGAGAGAGACATGCAACAAAACTTTTAAAGATATTGTTATTCCTCTACAAACATCACAACAAATATTTAAATAAGATGAAAAGACAGAAAAATATTTTCTTACAGAAAAGTTCATGAATCATTTATAATTAAGCGAAAAGGCATCAGTAACAATATCAAAAAATTCTATAAATCTTGATATTGAAAAATGACAACCATAACAAAGTAGCCGTCATTCATCTTTGCCGACACCGACAAACGACGACGCTTTTATTTTTTGAATGCTGAAAGTGAAACTCATTCCACGGAAGTTTCATGTTAAAACTATACAAAAAGAAAATTTATATTGAATTCGGTTGAATGATACACACTGGACGCGCAAATAAACTCCTTTTGCACAGTTTTGTTTTCTTCAGATGTCAATCTCACGCTGTTTTGAAACTGGTACCGTAAAAAGCAGGGTAGAAACTACTCAACTTACGACTGTCAATTTCATATCTGCCATGTTGAATGTTTGTGTTGTTGCTCTTTAAACATTTGATGCCTTTACGGTTCACTGAATTTACAATCCTATATGCTAAATGATTGCTGAATTATCTGGTTAACCAGTTTACTGGTTCTTACGGAAGTACAATTAATATTATATGAATATGTTTAAATTTGGCAGCAAGAAAGACGTAAACACCGATTACAAATGCACTATTAGGTTACTTGATGATACAGAAGTCATTCAGTGGGATTTCCAGGTGATTTGCTTTGCATGATAATGTATATGTTTGATCCCGTTGTATTTTTTATATTACTATTTTTCACCTAAATCATAAATAAAATATTTTAATTCTTTACAAAAACTTGGCGCCATTTATAGCATGAATGACATTTAAGTACTTACTTAAAACAAAATGATGTGACGCTTAGTGTTTAATGACTAAGCACATGTTTGCTTAAGTTTTCAATAAATTCCAAAAAGAGTTTCAATAAGGGTTGCACAACTAGGGGATTCATGGTGCAGATTGCAGCAGTGGTGTTTTCAGAAGTATTTTCTCTTTTGAGAGATCTCACTCATGGGGGTCTTCATAGTGTTTACCCATGTAGCACAAACGGTTGGGGAATGGTTGGCCAACCGTTTCCCACGGAAGTGATGGTTGGGGAGTGGTTGGTTGCCGACCAACAGTAAGCGAACGATGGCCCAACCGTTTCTGCAAACTGTTGGGCCAACCACGAAAATTTTTGATGGCCCATCCAAATTTGAAATCAGTTGGCCCTACTAAAAATAATTCAGTTGGGCCTACGTTGGGAAACCGGCAAAACTTTGCTGAAAGTATTTTCTAATTTTTCCAGATTGTAAATAAATTTAAATTAAAAGTTTTCTACAATGCTTCATTGCATTTTTCATGCTTTACTGCAAAGTTTTAGAAAATATATTTTTTTACAGTAAAATAATAATAATTACACATTTTCCGGACGATTTTTACATTTCTTTTCTTTAATCAGCAGATTTACCCCAAATATATTTTTTGCTTGCTGGAAAATATTTTTAGTTTTCCCATTTTTAAGAAACATGTTTCGCCGATTTCGTGAAAACCTTCAAAATAGATTCAATAAAAAGATCAGTTATTAATCATTTGATAAAGATAATTTGTTCTAACTATGAAAGTTTATTTTCGTTGTAAGATGAAAAATACTAAACTCCAAGTATTATATTATAAATCTCGACAAAGAGTATTTAAAACTGTTTGTAGTATGTAAGTTAAAAATAAATAACGCTATCTTTGCATTTTTAAATGTTACTTGAAATATTATTATTATTCATCGAAGAAAGATTCGCGATGACACTTTGTGCAGACGTCAATTTCTGTGTCTAAAAAAGCAGAAATAATATACTTTCTTCTTCAGAATTATAATTTTCGACATATAGTTAAAAAATCGTCAATGTTCCATTTTTTATTCTTCATTCTAATTTAAAATGGCTTATCGAAAAATGCAAGATGAAAAACATCAAGTCCACTGAAATTGTAAACGTACAAAAGGCTTACAGACGCTTCCGTTGCCGTGGAATCGTGGCGTGATCATATGGCGCGGAGCTTGTAAGCGAACGGTCCGGGGTTCAAACCCCCAGCGGTAGCAAAGCGTCAATCTTGTTGAGAGCGGTTTGGGATTGCTACACCGATTATTTTTCATGGGGGAAAAAAAAGGAACGAAAAAAAAAATATTTTTCGACGGTTGGGAAGACCGTCGGCACTCTGTGGTTGGGCCATCGTTGGCCCATCGTCGGGCTTCCACTGTTGGGGAATGGTCGCCAAAGCGGCCATTTCGTATCGTTGGCCGACCGTGCAGTAAAACCGTTGGCCAACCATTCCCCAACGGTTTGTGCTACTTGGGTAGGGGCCTTGTTTCATGCTTGCATGAATCAAAGCTCAATGATAAAAAGTGTTGCTTGCCATTATTCATCATAATCTCAGTTAAAATGTCAAAACAAGACGCACATGAACATTTCAGCAAATAAGTAGTTGTAACAATCATATGTTTGCAGTCATGAATAAATGTATATTTTGATGTGAAAAGCTGCACAATGTGCAGTGTTTTAGTACTGAGGGGCCGCATTTACAGGCCCGGATTACCCACTAGGCAGGGGCGGGTTCAGAACAAGTTCTCGGAGGGGGCCATCCTCTGTGTATGTAGAAAGAGGGAGGGATAGACAATCGCAGTCAATATTAGCCAACGTTAATCCATGCCTGAAATTTAGAGAGCACTGTTTAAAAATATAAGATGAGTTGCTGACAGTACCTTTGGTCAGGTCAGAGGAATGAATTGCTTTGGAACCATAGGCGGACTTACGGGGGTGCCAGGGGGTGCGCCGCACCCCCAACGTTTTTGGTTGGGTTTTGAAAATAATGAAATTAAGTATAATTCGCCAAGAAATGCAGTTGAAAAAGAACATTATTATTCAGTGCTGTATTAAAGAATGAGTGTATATACTCCGTAATTAGGTATTTAATTTTTCAACAGCTTCAGATTGTTATTCAGCTAATTGTGTGCCACCCCCCCCCCTCTCGCCCTATCCTCTTGTTTTTAATTTCATTTCTGCCTGATTTTTTTTTCTTTTTTTTTTTTTCTATTTCGTCTGAAATTAAAAAAGTCTTCAAAATATTATTTCTCGGAAGTCCTCTACCCCGCCAAAGTTATTACGGAGCATCACAAATTTCGTCACCTGGGCTTCAATTTAGCAAAATTTCCTTTGAAAATCCTTCAAATACCAAACACCTTAAAAGATCGAAAATTGCTTAAAATTTCGTTTTTGAAGCTTCAATTTTGGAAAATTTTCGGAAGAGGGCAACCTCAACCACCCTTTATCCATCATTAAAAATCGTTAAAATTTTACTTTTCTAAATTACAGTTCCGAAAAGTCTAAAGGGGAGAACCTTTTGGCACAACAGGCTTTGAAATCCTAATTGACATGCTTAGGACTTCAAGTCTTCTTGCCGCCAATGGAAGATTGAAGACAGTAGCCTTAAATCTTCCGTCTAATACCATGGAATATTGCACATAAGAACTTTGTTTTTAGAACTTCAATTTCAAAAATTTTCAGGGTAGAGCCCCATAACCCCCTCCAATAACCGCATAAAAAATTGTCTAACATTGCGTTTTTGGAACTTAAACTATGAAAAATTGAAGAGCTGGTAGATTAGATAAGAGGGGAGGGAGTTTTTTTTTATCTGTTTTCAAAAAATCCATCGGGACAATCCTACAACTACAATCAAGTTTATTATTCTTGAATTTCTAAAAATATAATCGGAGTCCCTCGTACCTTTCTTCGCCCTCAACTTCGTCTCGCTTCTAACAACATTAAAAAATATTTAAGGTTTCTTCCATAGTTTCAAATGTTAAAAAGTGCCGAATCTCTATTGTTACTGGATATGGTCTACGTCACGTTTTTAGGACGTAAATTTCTAAAAAAATTTGGACAAGCTTTTCAATATCCCTTTTTCTAATATCATTCAAGACGTCTATGAGACTAAAAATATGTTTTTAGAACGACAATTGGATGAGAGGTATAGCACACCGTTCTCTTTCAATTATACGAGCTGACACTTCCGTATGAAATCTGAAAAAGAAAAAACTAATGTTTGAAAATATTTAAGGCGGGAGAGACTTAAAACCTCTCCTCCTAACATTACTGAATATTGCTGTAAAACTTCGTTTTTTAGGACTTGTATTTCGAAATGTTTCTTGGAGAGAGAACCAGAACGCCTCTCTCGTCACATCATCAAAGTTTGTCTACAGTTGCGTTTTTGGAATTCTAACTTCGAAAAGTTGTGGGGAAGGTGATCGATTTTGCTCTATTTTTCAAGTAATTGATCGGGGACAGTCCTTAAGATAAGCCCCATAACTTAAATGAGCGTCTACAAATATCGCCTATAATCGCGTTTTTAGGACTTTAATTTCTAGAATTCTATGTGGAAGCTCCTGTGAACTTTTCTTTCCCCTCACAGCACCAGAGGCAGTCTAAAACTGCATTTTCAGGAATGCAATATCAAAAATTTTCCTGGGGATAATCTCCCAAACCTGCCTATCAAACGGAGAAAAAAAAAAAAAAGCAGAATTCGCCAACGTGGGCTCAGCCCGAAAAAAACTCACCGAGATTTTTCGGATAGGCCCACTTGAAATGACACACTATGTCGGTGAAGTGTTTTTTTTTTTTTTTTTCACAATTTACTGCACATTGAAAACATTTATTTCAGAAAAAAACTAAAAATTACAAATATTTTGATCAATATCAAGTCTAGAAATTGGTACTGATCAGTTTAGTTATAACATTGAGTTTATTATGATATTTAGTGTTGGTCAATACGTGGTCCAGAAAAAGGCATCTTCCTTTCTGAGCAAACTTATTAAGTATTAGAAATAAAACTGTGCATCTGAATTTGAGTTATTTGTTTATTTATTTGAATATTTAGAGGATCAAACTAAACAGGACCTATTTAAATCCATAAATTCAATTCAATATCAATTTAAAATATTTTATCATATTAATTTTAAAAAATCAGTATAGCATTGCTTTTTCCAAATAAAAAATTCTTTAGGGGGTCACAGTGACCTCTCTTCATGGCTCCCGACTCTTTAAAAATTTTACGTAGCAAGCAGTAGTTTGGTATACAATGTTTGAATAAAGAATGATATTAAAATGACTCCCCTGAAATGAAAAATGAAAACCCTTATATTTGATTAAAAACCCAGACGGGCTGGGTTTTTCCAAACTCTGCTTAAAACTGTTTTCTGGTTGCACCACTGGCTTGTTGTCCAGGGAATCACCCCCCTCCCCCCCGATTTCTGCTACTGTTGCACCCCCAGAATTTGCGGCCTAAGTCCGCCTATGTTTGGAACCCCCTTTCCATCCCCTCCTTGGCTACGTCATTATTCTTTTTTACTTACTTAAAATATATATATATATACCTGTATATTATGGGAAACTCTCCCTAAGTATTTCTTTTCCAAAATCATATGGATGTTTTAGATAGTGAAATGTTCAATGTCCAATTCATTATTTTCATTTGATTGTTTAAAATACATACGTCTGCGGCTCCACTAAACACACTTTTCACATTTTGGACTGAATTGCTGCTTCAGAGTGGTGCCTTGGATTTATTTTATGTTTTATTTTAAATATCAAGCCGCCTTCATCCTCTTTATAATTTTGTTAATAAATGCCGTATGAGCATGGTTTGAAAGTTCTTAATATATTCGTTTCATCTTTCATGAACTCTTAATAAATTTTTAACATTACTCGGAGAATAAAACCAAATCAATTTAATCAATAGTAAATCATATTTGTCACAAATAAAACAATACCGCAGAGTGTTTAAAAACATATAAAATTAAATGTTGAAATTTTACAGAATTTGCTTATGGATGGAACTGAAAAAAGTAGCTCATGTAGCACTTTGCGAGCTGCCACACTGTGCAGCTCTATTTATATTCTAGTGCTTTTCTAGCAAAAGTTTAGTTCACAAAGTAAATTAACTAAAAGGATGTTACTGTGTGAAGAATTGTTTGAAAAGGTTGAATATAAAAAAAAATTATATTTGCTTCAATGTAAAAATAGTAGGACAGTTAATATAATTTTAAATATGTAAGACCTAGTTTTCATTTTTGAAAAAAATTCTCTTGGCTCTCGGAGGGGGCCATGGCCCCCATGGCCCCCCCTTTCTGGACCCGCCACTGCCTCTAGGCCATCCTAGGCCCTGGTCTAGGGGCGCAAGCTGGAAAGGGCACATATTGAGGAGGAAAAAAATTATTCATAATATCGCTAGTATATGGAGAAAAATGGTCAATTAGAACGGATTGCAACCTGCTCCCTGAGCAGGAGAAAAAAAAATTGAAAGGTAGGGAGCGTAAAGCTTGAGTCAAAGCAAATACTTTTCAATACCTTCGATTTGAGCAATCATTTCTTGAAAATATAGCACACAGGAAAATTAATAACGGTCATTTGATAGAAAATAGTCTATTATAAAACTTATTTATGAAATAATTTTTCTTTTGATATCTTTAAATCATGTCAGTGAGTTTGTTTTGAACTTAATAATTTATTAATTTAATTTTATTTAAGAAAGTCAACCCACAGGGGCGTACGAAGTTTAAATTTTTGGAAGTGGGGCATATTAATCAATTTACCGAATGAAACTTCAAATTTTGCAGAATGACAAAATACGAGCTTACACAAGTTCCAACACTTAACGAAAAGAGACATTAGACACCCTTATAAAAATTTATTTACAAATTTGCTTCCGAATTTTCCAAACTGAAACATCATTTGCAGGGTAAGAAAATTTTGGAGAGTTAGCAATGACCTCACGTTAGAGTTCCTCTGCTACAAATATTGCTTATTTTGTACTCAAAATATTTACCATAGACTGCTTTAGTTCTCAATAGACACATGTATCGTATAACAAGTTCCTAATAAATAATTTCTAATGCACAATTTAATATATTTTATTTATAATTATATCAGTTATTAGGGTTCACTTTTAACATATTATTTTTCAAAATATTTCAATGAAGGTCAAAACAAAGTGGATAAAAATCAGGACATGCCTTGAAATATGTTTTAAATAGAAGAACAATGAAAGAGAGGGGTAAAACAATTGTGAGGAAAGGAGCATCAACATTCTAATCTTTCTAATGTAGAAAATGAAATAAAAGCAAAAGTGTATCAAGAAATTCAAGAGTCATGCTTTTTAAATTTAAATAAAATAAATTAAAAATTACTTCAAGCTATCATTGCTAATTATTTCCTCAGCCCAAAGCATTATTATTCTTTTATTATTATTATGATTTATTTTTTTTTTTTTTGAGGCCACAGACGTTTGTTTTTCAATTTCATTATGGAAAAAAAATAAAAAATAACTGTTTTTTGAAAAAGAAAGCCTGAGACAAGATGTTTTACAACATATTTTCAAGAATAAGTAAAAGTTTAGCGACGTAGTGAAATAAGGGAAGGGAGCGTTTCCGAGCCTAATCCCTTAAATTCACGTCACCCAAGCAGACTAAAGTTGTGTTTTAATAATTTTAATTTCATCATCTAAAATTTTGTTTTTAGACCGCAAGATCGAAAACTTTTTCGGGAAGTGACCCTGACCTCATTCCTTTCCCACCTCATTAAAAATTGTCTAAAATCTCGTGTTTTGGGTCTCAATTTTAGTAAATATTCCCAAAGAGCCCCCTGTTTCTGACATTCAATCCTCATCTAACACTATTCAAATCATCTAATTGTTTTCATTACTTCAATTCTGACACATTTACCGAAGCGAATTACTGAACCCAATCGTTTAAAATTGTATTTCATGATCTCGGGAGAGCTCTCCCGAGATAGATTTCCGCCTTTCCAAAGCATCATTAAAGTTCGTCAAAGTTTTAGGTTTCGAAAGGGGTGAGGAGGAGTCTTCAAACTCATTCCTTTATCAAACATCATCAAAGCTGACTCACACTTGCTTATGTAGGACTTCAATTTCGAAAACTTACCCGGGGGGGCAGGGGTAAGCGACTGACATTTTTAGGGCAAAACAGTATGTATTTTGTAACATTCAAAGAAAAATAAGGTGGGGCGTAGTTTCTAAGTTTGGCCTAGGGCGTAGGTAGACTTTAATCAGGCCCTGGGCATTTACTGTATCCAGCATAGTATCTCTAACTGTTTATAAATCTCTTGATCAGTGTCAGTTTTATTTGATTTTGAGGCATAATGTGATCAACTGAACTGAAATTGATCCGCACATGGTAAGTGGGTGTATTGTTGAATATTGACCTTGAATGAAAATGTATTTTTTCTAAAGGCATCATTAGGCAACTTGAAAGACATATTCTAAACTCTTTTTTTCGCATTTGATTGTAAGTTAGCTTTTTTTCTCCCTTTTTTTGCTACAAAGAAAATTTTTTATTAATGTTGTGTTATACTCTGTTCTCAATCAAAAGTGGTTGTATTCTAGTGCCATTAATATTTAAAATTACATGGTAGATTATTATAAGTATTTTTTTAAATTATATTTTAGTGTGAACATAAAGGCCAGTATCTTTTGGATTGTACCTGTAATGCCTTAAATTTAATTGAAAAAGACTACTTTGGACTTCGGTATGTAGATTCCCACAAGCAAAGGGTGAGTTTCAATTTTTTTCCCCTTTAATTTATTTTCAATGTGGTTTTTATTTCTTGTAAATATAATGTACTAATTAAGTAAGATTTCCCATTAAATTTTGTTTTCTTGAGTCTCAGTAAACTATCTTAGGTACTTTATTCTATTTTCATTATTTCTCCAAATAACATTTTTTATGTATTAAATTCTTAAAAAATGACATCTTAATTGTGCATCTATTAAAAGAAACTGCGTGTCGCTGTGGGACATACCTCGTAAATTCTTGAGAAATTCTGCTGACTGCAGTGGACGCCGTTTAATTGAATCAGTGCTTAATTGAATCAACAACTTTAATGAATCAAATTCTCAAAAACAAAACAAAATCCAGCTTTGTTGTATTAGTTACTTTATTGAATCAGCTGTTTTATTGTATCAAAACTGTTTAGATCAAATGTGATTCAAATTAGCTGTATTTCTCTTAGTCGAGGACAAATAAAACCTGAAATTTTTAAAGACACAAAAGCATAAATTTGAACAAAAGATGATTTATTCCATACTTTCCGAGATAAAATCCACATGCAAAATTGCTTGTTTTTAAGTTTAGTACCTGATTTTTAAGCATTTATTGTCACTGATTTAGATTTTACAATTAATCTAAAATTAGTTCATCTAACAGACTACATTTAAGTTTCTTAATCTGAATGGCACTTTTTTTTTTTTTTTTTTTGAATATGTTGCCCATATTATATGTTTGTTATCTCATTGCTAGCCAACTAATGTTTTTTTACAAATTAATCCAAAATGGCAAAAATCGGAAAATCAAATCATAGGGACAACAGTTCTAAATTTTAGTGGCTATTTTTAATTATTCGTCAGTTAAATTAAACGAACAAATTTCAAAAGAAAAAAAATAAGAGTTTAACTATAGTATTTTTTTAGTTTTCTTAAAAAATATTTTTATTAAAACTCAAATACATTTATATGTTTAAAAATATTTTCAGCACTGGCTGGATCCCACTAGGTCTATTCTTAAACAAGTGAAAGGTAAGCTGTGTTATATATTCTAGTTCTACATTTTACTTTATCTCTCAGAAAATTTCTAAGTCATACCAATTGCATTTTATTTTTTCAGTAACTTTGTCAAAAGTATAGTAATTTGTAAAAATGACTCTTCATTATAATAAAATTTATAGTTTCTAATTTAATGATTTTTTCTCCTAATCAGAAATATGTTCCTTAAATTTAGCATGCATATTTAGCAGTTTATTTTCTAATCAAATATTGACTGATAAACTTAATTAATTGCCTTTTTTTTCTATAAGTGTTACTTTAGACCAACAGTTTGTTACAGAAATAAAATTTTTTAGTCTGAAAATAAAAGGATCTTACATGTAAAGGTTTACTTCAGTGCATCAAAAGAGGTGCTTTAGACTTAAATCTGCCAAGATTTTGGCACTTACACCTTTTGCTTTTACGTGTTTCAGTTTAGATAACAATGCCATACACAAACTAGAAAATCATCCTTCATGGTTTGATGGATGTTAATTGCCTCTCAATTAGAGAGATTTCATAACAAATTTTATGTTGAACGAGGTTTATCTGGAGTGTGATATAAAAGATGTGGCTCCTAACTTTTTTTATTGAAAAAAAATTCTTCTAATTGGTTTTTTTTTTTTTTTTTTTTTTGAAAATGTACTCTTTTTATATTTATTATTTTTGCCTTTTAGAACACTGCATTTATGCATTTAAAAAAGTGCCTACTAATATTTGTTATCAATGCTCTTCCCAAGTTTAATGTTACTTATATATTTATGAAATTTTAAAGTGCTACCAATAAATTCAGTATTTTAACTATTTTTAGGCATGAACCCAATAGTCTTTTGCTTCAGAGTGAAATTTTATCCACAAGACCCTCACCGTTTACGGGAAGAAATCACACGGTATTGCAGTATTACTTTTTTTTTCTTATTCATGTTGAAGTTTTTCTTTGTTTTTTAAATTTTGTTCTCTGTTCGTTTTCCTAGGTATCAAATTTTCCTTCAGTTGAGACGAGATCTCCTTCATGGTCGACTATATTGCTCTCAGAGTGATGCAGCTTTACTTGCAGCCTATATTATTCAATGTAAGCTCTTTTTTCTTCAAGCATGATTAGTCGTTGCTTTAACTCGCGAGAGCTCGAGCGGGGTCGAAAACGACCCCAGCCATTTTTGTTTCCATTTCCTGGAACTTCTTAGTCAGATAAGGAAACCATCTTTTGGGTATCTGCAATTGTGTCTTTGATTGATGTGAGGGTGTGGTTGGAATTTTTTTAAATCCTTTCCATTCTAGTTAACAAGGGGGTGTTTTCAGGGCACTGGGGACGTTTTTGACCCCGCGCTAGCGCTCATGTTACAAATAATAGCGCGAGCTCTTGCGAGTTAATACTTAGCACTTAATAAAGCTCATGTCAATACAGGGCATACTTTAGGGGCTCGGAGTAGTCCATTACCCTCCCCTCTCCCATAGCTCTGGAAAATTAAAGTTTTTATGGTTCAGTCGGTGTGGGGTGTGGGCCTTGTTGTTTTCCTATAAAATTTGCATTGAGTATCCACTAAGGTGGTTCCATTTTACCTTTTTTTTAATTGAAAACACCTGTGATGGGAAAAGTTATGTATTGGTATCAAATATTTGTAAAAAAATTTTTTTATCAAAATAAATTTAAATTTCCCACAAGGCCTTTCAAGTTGTCAAATTTGTCAAAAATAACTTTTAAATTTTTATGTATGATTTTTTTTTTTTTTTTTTTTTTTTCAATTACCAGCACTGAAAATAGCACAGTGAGACTCATACCTTGTAATGTTTATTTTCTATTTATAAAAATGAAATAAATGTGCATTTTTCTTTCACTTAGCTGAATTGGGTGATTATGATCCTGATGAACATCCGCCAAACTATGTATCAGAATTCAAGCTGTTGCTTAAGCAAACACAAAGGATAGAAGAAAAAATTGCTGAAATTCATCAGAAGCAATTAAGGTAATTCATTATAAACAAACAACAGCATTTGTGTAGAATGCAATGTTTGTTATTGAATAGAATTTCTGTCTAAAGTCAGTCGAAAGATTTTTTTGTATGTTTGACTCTAAAATATGTGGTGATTAATTCCCCTCTTTTCCTGTCATTGATTTCATTTTGACTTCCCCTAATAATTAAATTTTTCCCCATCATTTATTTGCAACAGCACGTAAATATAATTGCAAGGAATAATTTAATTCTTCCCTTTAGTTTATTAACTCATTATTTTCTATAAGAAAATTAATTTTTGAAAAATAATGTGACAAAATGTGAGCACACAGCAATGTTGCAAATCTTTTAAGACAAAATTGTGGCTTCTAGATCTTAAAACTATAACATTTACATAAAACATTTCTCGCAAAATTTTTCATTGTTTTTTTCAATCATAAAGCATTTTATATGATTAGTGTGGGCAGGTAAAAATCTGAGAACTAGTCCAAAAATGTTCACAGTATGGTACCAGCAGTTGAGAATCACTGGTTTAAATATGTTTCCAACAAGGTTAGAAGTGAGTGATTTTCAGTTGTTAATTTCAACCTTTGAGACAAATTAAAAAAAAGGGTTTCACACACACACACTCACATGATTAAAGATATTTTTGTGTTTCATTAAAGTTGATTTCAGATTTTTGTATCGATAACTTTTCTGTACATGAATTCAATTCTTAGATATTTTATGCTTTATAAACCTAATGATCATTATTGTCTTTTTATTGCTCCATTGTTCATGTAAAATAATATGTATCAAAGAAGAAAAGGTTTTTAATGTTCAAAATAAGTTTTATTCTTTTGTTTCGTTTCTCTTGTCTGTGTGCATAATGTTATTAATTTAATTTTATCTGTATTTTCAAATAGTGGGTTTAAACTATGTACAGAACGATAAAGAAAAGATAATTTTACCAATACTTAAATGAAGTTGTTGATTTTTACAGTTATAAGTATTGGAAAGTTGCAATTTAAATTTGATTTAATCATGTCTTTGTGTTGTCTCAGGGGAAAAGTACCGGCTGATGCTGAGATTTGTTTCTTACGCAAAGCTTGCTTACTGGATACATATGGAGTTGATCCTCATCCTGTGAAGGTATTTCAATGAACAAATTTTTATATCCTTCAAGGAAAAGGAAACTTTAACCGAAAACTTTTTGTAAAAGTTCATTATGAAGAATTCAAAAGGGAGGATCGCTCCCGTAAAGGATTTTTAATTTAAAGAGACAGCTCAGGCTATTTTTTAAAATAGCCTGGAATTAAAAAAAGTTTTAAAAATCAGTTTTGTCTATGAAGAACTGAAACTGATATCTCTCAAAAATCTAGATTATATATTTTTTTAATTAGTTAATTTATTTACTTATTTATTTTTTTGACTTATAATTGTTACAAACAAAAAGACTATTCTAACTTTTATCTATGACTATTACATATTATTTATTTCTTTATTTTTTGAGAAATAATTAAAACCTTTAAAGTGAACCTAAATTTGTCTTTTGTTTATGAGTATTACAGGAATGCAAAATCTTTTAGTTTCATAAATAATATGTTTTATGTACATATATTTTTGTTTCTCTTCCACAGGATCATAAAGGGAATCAATTGTACCTGGGCATAAATTATGCTGGTATTCTGACATTCCAAGGAAGTCGTAAAACACATCATTTAAAATGGTAAGAGAAAGCCTTCCAGTATAGATAACCATTAAGCTTTTAAATTTTTTTTGAGGAGTAGTTTTGTTTGTAGCTTTTGTGTATGTGCTTTTCTCATGTGTTTTGACACCTACCTTTATGTTTTATATTTTCATCCATATAAATACAACAGAGAATCTAATCTGTAAAAAGCAGTTTTTAATAAAGTCAGCTAATATTAAACATACTAGCTGCCAGGGCAGCTAGATTAGCTTCCTGCGGCATGTTGATGCATAAGTTCCCCCCTCTCTAACTTTTACCTCATTCTGAAGTTATATTATTTGATATAATTTAATGTTCATTCGATTTCAAGACATACCACGCACGTGGCCCGGCGTTGCACGGGCACTTCGTGCCCTGAAAGTAGTGAGAAAAAAATTTAAAGAAACTACTCCCCGCCAAGGCGGCTCGCTTACAGGCGCTTCACGCCTTTACTTTTTTCCTATATAAAAAAAATCATTCGAATTATTGAGATGCTTCACGCCTTCAAGATGGTGAGGAAAGTTTCAGTAAGTTCAGCTCGCTCAAAGGAAAAAAGCAGACATAGATACTCAGTTTTTAATATAAGTAGATGGCTCTTCAACAAATAAATGTTTCAAAATATTACCAGTAGCTAGCGATAAAAATTCTACGTAAGTAGCCCGCTTATGAGTTTCGTGTTTGATTTAGTTAAGCCTTCATTCAAAATTCTCATTATCATTGTTATTATACTGTTTCATAGCAACGACGGTTTGCAAGAATGGATTTCATATTTAATCATTTATTAGGCTTAATCGCTTTAAATTTGACTACTTATTAATTGATATCTTCGCTAATTAAAATCGTATAATTATATCAATTGAAACTAATGAAGCTTGAAAAATTACCTATCGATCGGTACCTGGTTCGACTTTCAGGTCATTGGCGTTCAGGAGAAAGAAGCGTGACATAGAAAGATAGTTAGAAAGAAAGATAGTTAGAAAGAAAGATAGTTAGAAAGAAAGATAGTTAGAAAGAAAGATAGTTAGAAAGATACTCAGTTTTTAATATAAGTAGATCCTCATCTCAGATCAATAGTAGGATATCTTACTTTTATTCTGAGGCTTAGATGTTTTACTGTGGGTCAGAGGCAAGGATATGTATAATACTTGTACTTGCATCCCATTATTGTTTGTGCATTACACAACATGCCTGATGTGTGAACCATATGCAAAACTCCACCCTATCATATGTAAGACAGTATGGAAAATAAAATTACTACTTTTTTCTATTCTGCAAGATCTGAGGAAATTTGATGATTTAACATTTTAAACTAAAAAAAAGTGAAGAAATTTTGTTGTCACTGAGTTTTATAACTTTCCAATTAAGTTTGTCACCTTTCTGGCCAACTCCCCAGAAAATAAAATTTTTGAAAGAAAAAAAAAATATATATATATATATATATAATATATATATATATAATGCACCTAGTTTTGCATTAGATTTACTCCCGAAAGCAGAATACTGCTAAATCGGCGACGTACGTCGCAGAACAGACATTGGTGCTGCAGAACACTTCTGTTCAAAATTGAGCAACCAAAAAAAAAAAAAAAGCGCCGTAACCAGTGCCGTGAAAATTGCCATATAGACTACAAGCAGACGTGCGGACGACTTGACTTGAGTTTCTGAGGACCTTCCTGTTTTTTCTGCAGAACTTCAGTGACGACACTTGCGCAGGCTTCGTTTGAAGTTCTGCAGTCCTTATTTAGGCCGCAGAACTTTAACTACGTAACTTGCAGTACACATTAGTTATTCAAATAATGTTTCCAATAATTATTTTTTTCCGCATGAGAATTGCGGGGACGTAAACTTTGTCTGAAATTCTGCGAGCCTTCACATTTTGGCCGCATATCTTAAGTGACGAAGCTTGCGGTAGGTACACAAATCAGTTCTTCAAATTTTGTTTAAAACAATTAATTCTTCCGCGTTGAAGAGTCGCCGGGGAGCGGGATTCGTTTGAAGTTCTGCGGGGGGACTTCACATTTTATCCGCAGAACTTCAGTAATGAACCTTGCAGTACAAATTATAGTTATTCAAATTTTGTTTCAAACAATTGATTCTTCCGTGTTAAAGAATCGCGGGAAAATGGGCTTCGTTTGAAATTGTGCGGGTCTACTCATTTTCTCCACAGAACATCAGTGACGAAACTTGCGGTACAAATTAGATATTGGACAATGTTTAAAACATTTTTTCCTCGTGAGAGAATCGCGGAAGAGAGGGGGGAGTACTCACTTGAAGTTTCGCGGTCTTTCACATTTTGGCCGCAGAACTTCAGAGACGAAACTTGCAGTGTATATTAGTTATTCAAATTATGATGAAAACAATTAACTCTTCCTGTTGAGAGAATCGAGGGGCGCAGGCTCCGTTTAAAGCTCTACGGACTTTCACATTTTGGCCACAGAACGTCAGCAACGAAACTTCCAGAACAGCTTTAAATCAGCTTTTCAAATTTTCTGACGGAGCTTGAAGTAAAAATAGTCATTCAAATTATGTTTAAAACATTTTTTCCGCTTGAGAGAATCGCGGGGACGAAGTAATTATATTTGAAACAAATAACTTTAGGCTAAAATTAGGAAAACAGGTCTAGTCCAACCCCCTCCCCCCTAATCGGAAAAAATGTTTTTTAACATTTGTTCTGCGATCCGGAAATTAACGTCCCAATGCCGAGCTTGAACTTTTTGAACTGAATTTCTGAACTGATGGTGAAGTATATATATATAGTAAGCATCAATAACATAATTATAAATGTATTTGTCAAACTAAAGCATTTAAAATATGAATTAACAAAAATAAAGAAAGAAGTATTTGCAAACTTATGAAATCTTTCTAATTCAAACCCTTCATAGAAAAATTAAACAAATTTTAAAAATAATTATTGTTTACTATTCGTACCATTTTCTGAATAGCTATGTGTAGATTCTTGGAAAATGTCCACCTCAAGCAGAGCCTCAAATTCTACCCCTCCCCTTGTCTAGCGCTTGTAGTTATCTTTTAAAGGGACTACGCGGGTGTTAATTCTGCTACCCTTTCTCTTGTCCATCAAATGGTGAAAACTGTTCCATCCCTCCCATATAAGCTTCGGATTCAATTCATTTCGTGTGCATTCCAAGTGCAAAAGCATCTGTTGCTTTCAACCAGGGTGTCAATGATTTAAATCAATTGATTTAAATCAGTGATTTAAATCACTTTTTATTTTAATCCTTATAAAATTCTCTTGGACAATCCCAATTTCATTAATTTTACCATTTTCTTTTAGAGCTTTGATCTCCATCTAATAAATTGAAAAGTAATCCTACTCATCCCCTCTCCACAGATGGTGGAAGGTTGTAGTCCAAATAATATGTATGCACAAATGGTGCTTTTTGTTTCGTCTAATATCTGAAATAAAGAAAATACATGCAGCTGCAGGACAGGTGTGGGGGAAGGGCATGATAGGATGTGTGTGATATACTTTCAGTGAAAGAAAAAACAAAAACAACCAGACAGAAGATGAATTTTCTATGCCTTGCATCTAAGCAACTTGGGGAAGGGTGTGTGGCACTGTGGCAGTCTTTATCAGTGAATGAAATGGAATCTATTCCAGCTTTACAAAACAAAAGCAAAATAAAGAGGGGGGGAGGGGGGCTGAATGAAGTGAGGAGTGGGTTGAGCTTCCTACCCCATTTGATTTTTATCTTAGCTAATACACAGGATTATTTTCAGATTGGCTCCTAATTTTTTTCTGGGTATAAATCAAAGAAATATGATTTTAATTCAGTCTGTTTTAATTTCAGTCTGATTTTAATTTCAGTCTGTCCTCCTATAAGTTTGCATAGACAAGGTTTATTCGACTATAACATTGCTCCTTGAGAAGTTACTAGTTCACTCCTTTTCTGTTATTCATTCTCAGAAATTTGGATACCATGCTCGTTTTTGAACTTGAACAGCTGGTGTGAAAATTTAAATCTCCTATCTTACATTTGAGTAAGCACCGATACGCAGGTTTTACCGAGTTTTTGCGTATGCGATTGAGTTCTGAAGTTTGTCTTTCAAAGTTTTAGTAATACGATAAATATGTCGGCCAGAGAAAAAGTGTCTTGTTTCGAATGCAGTGCTGAAATTATTTTAAAAAATTTGAAAGTCCATTATCAGCGTTTTCATCCTACGAAGACTGTGAAACATCGTGCTATTAATGAAACAAGCGTTGCTAAATTGTTTAATAGTCTTAAAAGAAAGCACGGAGAGGAAAATACCGATGAAATTTCTTCTAAAAAACAGGATATAGGAAGCACTGGATATAATTTAGAGAACATTGTACCCTTGGAGGAAGATTTAACAAATTCATCAACAGCAGCCACTTCTGTGAGTGAAAGCAATTTAAGTTTTGCAAATGAAAATGACAATCAGAATGAAGACTGTGTTTCTGTGAATAAAGACATCTTGAACAAAATTTTGTTATCAATTCAAGGTAAGATTTTCTGATGTTTCTTTTTTTTTTTTTTCAGTGTTCTAGTTTTAACTTCTTATCGTTCCAATTTGAAATACATAGTGATTTTCGGAAGAAATGGTGCGGTGTTCCGAGTTTAAAAGTTATTTTTATTTATTTCCAGAAATACACCGAATTCGGCGTTCCAAAATTCGACATAAGGCATTTTTCTTAGTTTATTATTATTATTATTATTTTTTTTTTTTTTTTACTTCACTTATTCTTTGAGCTAGGAAAAAAAATTCAGCACGTGATAATTCAGGAAGTTATAATTTTTATTTTAATGATAATAATAATATAAAAAATTAATTAACTTGAAACTTTTTTTTGCAGGAGTGGGGGAAGTGGGGATAGGCGCTCACAAAAGATAAAAATCGAAATGCAGTAGCAATGTTCAAATGATAAATTGCGTATTAAATAGTTTCGTTTTTATGCAACCGCGCTAGATTTTGCAAGTCCAGCTTGCACGGCTAGCTTTTTTTTTCCAGTAGCTTTTTTTCGGTTCTAATATCATTCACATTTACTCTTAAATTTCCTTTTATAAGCTGAATTGTACGTGATAAATTTTCGTATCAAGCATTCAGTGTTTCTCGCAATTTTCGGAACTCTGGCTTTTACAGCAGTTAAGTAGCTATTGACCATCTGACAAATAATGTTAAATTGCATCAGAATATGTCTGTATTTATTTACTTTTTAGTGTTTACTTGATTGAAAAAGTTTAACTGAAATTAGACTGGATCCAGTTCTTCGAATACAATCGATCCCCGACAAGCGAGGGATGCTTTCCAAAGACTCCCCTCGCATAAGTCGGAATTTCGCATTGTAGAAAAATGTATGAATACGAATTTTTTATTAACAAAAATACCCAATTATTTTAGGCATTTGTAAACACTCCTTACACCATTTTAAACCATTTCTTAACTATATATTACTATTTCTTACATAGATAATTACGGAATGACTTTCCGAAAATTTTTCATTACAAATTCGCGTTGTTACGAGATTTCGTTTTTAGGGAGAAACTCGGGTTATAGCCGTTTCGCGTAAGTCGGGTCGCGTTGTAGCGGGATTCCACTGACTGTTTATTAACTTTCTAAAACATTCGTGCATTCGTTAATTGTCTCTACATTCGCCATGTTGACATTTTCGTTAGCAATCCGGAAATGTGCCGTCCCCTCTTATTACTTTATTTTATTTTACAACTGATGTTTTTTGCTGTAAATTCAATGTTTCAATTTCGTGCATCGTTTTTTTTTTTTTCGTTATTTTAATTGCAGTCTTTAGACCATTTAATAAAAAGAAAGAAAAAAGGCCAATTTTTAATAATGCGGATCTTATACTCGCCGATCCATATTTCTTCCGAAAATTACTGTAACAAAAATCACTAATCAAGAGCTGTCAATCTTCCCACTTTTATATGGTACTCTCTTTTAACTTACCTGGTAGCTGATCTCTCCCCAACTTCCCATCCAGTATTTATTAAAAATTTCTACTGAAGTTTTAATAACAATAATATATTTATCCATATTTTTTCAATGTGTATTTGTTTGCTAAATGCATTTTAGATACATTACATAGCTTTTAGTATTACAGCGAAGCAAAACAATTTTCAAACGATTTAAATAAATATCTAATAATTGATAAGCATTTGCATTTTTCTTCGTATTGAAAAATTTGCTAAGAGCTTCATATAATAAGGCATAGTTAAATAATTTACAAGGAGTTTTTTCAATGAAAGACACATATTAAATCTTAATTTCAATTATTCTGTTCAAATTAATTACAATTGGAATTTTCCTCTTATCTATATTCTACTTATTGAATGTCTATTTTTTGATCAAATTTTATTAAGTTAAAATTTTATGAAAATGCCCAGATCATGAATTTGATTGTTGTGAAGGGGCTGGAAATCAGGCCCAATTTTTGATTAGGAAATGGGATAAACCCTATTAATCCTACAGGGTTGCCACGTCACAGGGAAACTTGAAAAAACAGGAAAAATACTCGGAATCATGAATAAAACTTAAAATTAATTTTAAAAAAAACAGGGAAAATACAGAGAAATTTCAAAAATTTCTTAAAAACCTGGAAATTGCATAAAATTTAGCTTTTAAAAAACAAAATTGAAGTTCTGAAAATTAATGCATAAATCAATAAATTACACAAAAATACTATTAACACCAAGAATGAAATAAAAAAAATAAATAAAAAATAATTTTGCTTTACAGCTTTTTTCTTTTTTGAATTAAAAATTGAAGTGTCTATTATAAGAGAAAAAACTATTTGAAGTTTTATTAGATATGCATCTTGAATTGTATGCTATTAATGAAGAGAGCATAAGATTAGTCATCAATAATTATTTTGTTGCTTAAATTTTGCATTTATCTTTTAATGTCTAAGTTGTAAATGGGTATTTTATACATTTTTGTAGAACTATGAATGTTCGCTCTTTGTTAGCAATGATGTAAATTCATACATGGAAAACAAAGAGACCCCCCCCCTCGATCTAGGTGGCAATCCTCTTTTAATGCAGATGGCAAATTAAAATATAATTTTCATTTGTGTGAAGAAAAAACATTGAAATAAACTTTATTTTCAGATCTTGGGGCTCAGGTCAAAGCATTAAAAGGAAATAATGTCATGCAACAGTCATTACCATCAACATCCGGAACACAGAAATTTGATACCATAGATCTGCTTACAGGCGAAGAACGTGATAATCTTTTTGCAAATACAAGAACCATAGATGGGTTATTAAAGTGGGCGCAAGATAATACATTTGTAAGAACTGAAGGTGGTTTAGCATGCAAATCATGTTGTTCAACTTTTATGTATGATTTTGCAAATGAGAAGGACTCATTTAATCATGAAAGCATGACAGACAATTTTAGGAAACTAAAATATGATGATAAAAAGGCACCTAAAATCAGTCACTCATGAAAAGCGGTTCATTGAAATGAAGGAGAGAGAAGAAGAAGAATTGAGGTTGAAAGAGAAGGGCAAACAAATAGCAATTAATTGCGCTTCAGTTGCCTACTTAAGTTATAAATTAGATACTTCATATTCGAGCTATGAAAGTATTATCACTGAATTTCACAATAGTGGGGCTGTTATTGGCCAAAAAAATCACTCTAAAGAATTTCCGCGCCTGTATCTTCCACATGTATGTTCTTCATTGTCAAAAGTAATCTCATCCTATATTATGAATGAAGGAGTGCCAATCGGCATAGTAGCCGACAAAATGACTGTTAACCACAGAACTCGGCACATAATTGGACTTAGAGTGCCAATTTTCGACATCAACAACCATAATTTATTTCAAAATATATACTTGGAGCACCATTTCTGTAATGATGTAAGTGGAAGGGGGTATCAGTATTATTGATACCCTTAAAAAATTTGGTTTGACTCTTCCCTACATCAGAGAGCACCTAGTTGGGCTTGCCGTAGATGGGCAGTATATTCGATTAAGAGTAATCGAACACATGAAGGAAACTCTTGTTCGGCAAGATATTCCAGTATCTTGGGATCCTATGCATCGATTGGAACTAGTAAAGCTGCATTCTAACAGTAAGTTAGTTCAAGATTCCTTGTCTTTTATAAATGCTTGTATGAAGGAATTCATGTGGGGCAACTCCTACGAAAGCCTTACCAGGTGTGCTCAAGAACTGGGTTTGTTCCTTTACAAACCCAAAATCTTTAAGACCATGAAATTCGTCTCACATTCCATCAACGTCATCAAAACATTTGTGAAAGACTATAAGGCATTAGTCGCGGCCAGTAAAGAACTTGAAGATGAAAGTTTTAGAGATAAGCTCCTCTCAAAGAAAAATATTTTTAACATTTTAGTTATTGCGGACATAATATGTACATTAGCAGCTACTTCCAAGTGCGTACAAAAGAGTGACCTCCTTCCTTGGGACTACATCAACGCAATTGATAACTTACAAGAGTATTTATTCATTATCAAGTACAATTTGTCAAATCTTTGCAGTTGTCTTGATTCTGAAACCTTCAAAAAATATGTTGAATCCCTACCTGATGCTTTTTTTCACTATACAAAGCTTTCCTCATCCATGTTCTCAAAAGAGAGTACATTTCAGGGTTTCCCAATGTCAGACCTCCCAGTTAGCACAAAAAAATTGAGATCAACTCATGATTGCTCGTCAATTATAACATTTTGCTAGGATCTGAAGGAAATAATCAAATATATAGATTCTTTAATACACCAATGTAATTCCTATTTTGAAAAGAAAGAAAAAATCGACATAATAACTTCTGCAGCTAAGTCTCTTTTCAACTTTTTCCACTTAATATTCCCTTGCTCAAATGTGGAAAATAAAGATATAGATCTTCTTACATTTTTTGAAACAATAAAATCTTTTCCATACATTCCTCCTTCTGAAGAAGAAAAAAATAAGCTTTTTTTTGAGTACAAGATTCTTTGTTGACTGGGTGATGACAACCATTAATGAGTGCAAACAAAATGGAGATGTGTATCAAGAAAAGATAATTTTCAAAAGGTCAATATTGGAGCTCAAATCACAGATTCCAACTTTTCTTAATGTTTTCATTCATATATTTTCTGTTCCTATTTCGGAAGCTATCTGCGAGACATGGGGGTCTAAAATTGACAAAATTTTTTCAAAACGACCCAATACAAGTGATGGCAGTGAAATTCATGTTGGTACAACAGATCAAAGAATGTTTATTTCATGCAATGGTCTCCATCTGGACATAATTCCTTAAGAAAACTTTTAAAGGCTAGTTTAACCTCAATGTATGGACCATTTTTCCATAAGCATTTTGTGCATAAAGGTAACATGTCCTAATATTTAACATCAAAAGTAGTTGATAAAACGATGAATTCGACGTCTTTACCATGGTATTAAAAATTAAGTTGATTTGGTTGGATTTTTGGCAAAAAAGCCTTAATAGGCTATACTGAGCCAAACAATTGTTTAAAAGTCGAAAAAGGTGTCAAAATGAAAATGTTTGAAGAAAGAGCCTGTAGAATTAAGAAGATTTTTGCTGAAATCAACACATCAACGAAGTTTTAAATTTTGAATCGTAAAAAACAGAAATCTAATCTGCTGAAGAAGGAACAATTTCCCTAACAAGTCTTTCAAAGAAGGATGAAAATGACTAAAGAATCTGAAACGAATATGATTGAAATTTGGACAATTGCGAGGCAATCTAGATTTTATATGCAATACTGTCTGATTGACATTACATGTGTTGCATAAGGGAAGTAGTTCATGAAAAAACAGATGTCTATGAGTAAATCTGGTGTGGCCCAAAGAAAGAGGTATTACAACTTTTTTTCTGGTGATCTTTGATGATTTAAAACATTCGTCGAAGGCTGACAACTGCAAATAATGTCGCGACTCTCTCTATTCTAGTTCTTAAAAAAAAACACGCAGACGGCATGTAAGTACGCAAGCATATATATATATATATATATATATATATATTTTTTTTTTCTTTTTTCCAATTTGGTTGCGTTTCATTAAATTCAGTACATTATATGTAAAAATGAGAAAACGCTTTTTGGTAACATTTTGACGGTGAATATATAATGTATTTATCTTGCAGAACAATTTTGGGCAAATAATTTTACGTTGCAGAACATCACTAAGTATTCTGCTTTGGGGGATTTACTGATTAAAAAGTTGTACTAATGTAAGAAACAAAAAAAATAAATCAATAATTGGTGTTTATTTCTGTTATTTTTTCTTTCAGGCCTGATATACAGAAAATAAATTATGAAGGGAAAATGTTTATAGTTCATTTGCTGTTTAGTGAGGTATAAAACAGATTTCAAATTTCTTTCTTTTTTTTCTATTGATATGAAAAATTGCATTTTTCATTTCAAAATGCTACTGAATTATCAAAAGCATAGTATTTGTCTTAAAGCAGAGTCAAAGCTGTGTAATTTTTGGCATGAAAAAAGAAGTTTTTACATTTTTTATTTTAATTATCACTATTCAAGTTTTGCTTTAAAACGGGGGTTCTTAACTTAGAAAGCATAAAAGAGTGAAAAAAAGAGGCGTGAATGTATTCCAAAAATAGAATAAAAGAGCAAAACAAACTATAATTTATTTCATTTTGAGGTCACATGCAAAAATGTTTGACGTTGTTTTCGTTTTTGAAGTTTTTAGTGCAGTTTTTATCCATCTCGCTTTTAATCGGTATTTTCAGCATTAGTAGACATAAGTTGAAAATATCGAGCAATAATGGACACTTAAAATGACCTGAGGTGTTCTTTTTTTTCAAAACTTAGAGCCTAATATTCGAAAACTTTATGGCACCTTCTGAATCCCTAACATCTTCTGAGATCGTCTCAATTGCCAAGCTCAGGACCGAAATTTTTTATTTTTTTTTGAAAAAGTTCTCTAATGTAAAAAATGAATATTTTTACTTTTTGTTGATTTAAATTAAACTTTTATTAAGTATAGAATTTATTTAAATGTTAAAGGCATTTTGGATGTATGTGAATTTAAGTTTGAAATGTTTTGCTTTTTACAAAGCACTTCCATTAAATTATATTTTAAAATAATACTACTATGTGTTTATAAATTTCTACACATTTCTATGCTTTCTGCTATGTTTGTATTATTATTTAATCCAACTTTGAACATTGTTTTGTGTAAATTTTCAGAAGAAACAGAAAGAGAAATTGCTGAAATACTTTTTTTTTTTGTAGTTATAGTAAATATTGAATGCTAAGGTCTCTTTCCCTGAAAGTTATTATACATATCACTAAAAATATTTTTTGCACTGTATTTATTAATTTTTACTAATTTGTTTATTTGTTTGTTTTCAGGATGCAAGGACAAAGGTAAGCTTATTTAGATAAAATAGCTTATATTATCATTTAACTTTTAGATTTGGTTGAAATATGTTCTAATATATATTTACAATAACGTTTTTATTACAAAATTTCTTAAAAATCAAATCATGTGTCCCTGTAACAAAATGTAAAAATATTTTAATGTATTTAGTTTTTTTCTCCAATATGGTTGTATTTGAGATAATATTACTATTTGTTATAATAAATGTTAAATTCATAAATAAAAAAACTAAAATTAGTGTGTAAATTTTTTTTCTAGAAAAAACATTTGGTCGGATTCAAATGTCCTTCTCAAGCTGCCTGTCATCACCTTTGGAAATGTGCTGTTGAGCAAAGATACTTTTTTACGTAAGTAGCTCAAAGATAACCACTACCAAATCCTTGTATTATTTTCTATTACGTAAAGTAGTGAAATGCTAGTTCGAGTGCCTTTAGATTTCATTAAAACAATATTTCTGATGCTAATGGGCAATTCCACGTGACTCACGTTACAATTTGACGTGATTTTACAAAAGTAAATGTTATATATATAAAAGAAATAACCATGCCTGATTTAAATAAAGCTGTTGACAGTCATCTGGGATGCAGTAAGAACCTATGGATGTCAGCATTTTAAATTTCAACAGAAATAGATGGTGTTTCAACCTTAATTTAGCATCGTGACTCACGTTACAAAAAAAAGGAACTCAAGTTTTTTGGATAATTAAAAACCTAGGATTCCTGCTCTTTCAGAATAATAAAATTTAAAAACTGCTTTTCATGGCACAATATATGTTTCTAAGTTATGATATATACGAAAATAAAGTTCATTCTGCAGTCACTAATTAAGTTAATCAATATGTTGAGCGTGACTCACGTTACATAGTTTCGTGACTCACGTTACATCTCCGTTTTAGTCTTTTACTTTACATCTTATTTTGAAAATTTTATTGAGAGACTTCACTTAAATTCAATTAAAATTAATGCTTAATGGCTTGTTTTCTTTAGTTGATCAGTTTTAAATACAGTAAAACCTCTCTGAGCGGTCACTTTTACAAAGCGGCCACCCCTCTTAACGGCCAATTTTTCGCAGCACGAATTTTTGTCCCATAGACCTCGGGTTAAAATTCTCCTTAGCAGCTGCCATCTAACCCCTCTGAACGGTCACAGAGTGGATTCATCAATTCAATTTTCCAAAATATATGTTTGTCTTTTTTTTATACTACTTCCCGTATTTTCTCTGTGGCTGCATTGTACTGACTTCAAATTCTGAATTCATACATCTGAAAACTTTTACAGGATACTACACACCATTACATTTCATCTGATACCAATCATAACATTTAATGTTGCATAATGGCTGTAAAATTAGTTGACTGCTGTCAGAAGTAGGCTCTTCAAAGTACTTACTTTTCTCATCCACTACTGATGAATAATTAAATTTTAAGCATCTCAAATAAGAGCAAGTGAGATGTTGACCGTGCTTTTTAAAATTTCTCTTATGTTCCAATTTTATATGTATATATATATTTTTTTTCTCTCGCTCAAGCTACTTTTTTAAATCATTTTCGTTTAGATTTTCTTGGGATAAATAATTTTTTCAGCATGAGTTCGGTGGACATTGAAATCTTCTTTTCAAATGTATATTACATTTACGGATGAGTATTGAGTAACTCACTTATGACTACAGTTTAACTGTGAGGTGAATTAACGGAATTTCTCCTTGTTTTGGCAAGTCTTCCTTAGTGTATTTACATATTTGTATACTTGTTGAAGCGATATTTAAGAAGTTTGAATTTAGCCAAAATTTCCTTTGAAAGTTTCATATGTTTATTTTTCAGCTTATATTGAATTGCTAGAGACAATATCCTTAGCTTTTCGACTTTTCTCGTTAGACATTCTTTCATCCAGAGACAATGTTTCTGTTTACATGCAATGTACTTCCCTTCTTGCTTCAATTTTTCTCGGCACCTTTTCTGTCATTCTGCGGTTACTCGTTAAATATTTAAAAAATTTCTTTTACTGGAATGAAAAACCTTTTTTAGATGCGGAAGAAAAATATGTGCATGCATAAACACACATGCTACACATTGGAAAGCTGAGGGCCAAAACTGAGACCCAGTGCACTAATTGAAAGATTATAAAACACTAAAAGAATTAAAATTACGCTATTTATATTTAATTTCATCAGTATTATTTGTGGTGTGACACGCATCATTTTGAGATGCATTTAGTTCATTTAATTTTGTTAAGTAAAAAAAAAAATAAAAAAAAGGCAAAGTTAAAGATTAATGGGAAAATATTCCCTAAAACTTCAAAGAAAAGTTAAATAAGTTTAAGGCCGAAACGTAAGTGGAAGTAACAAAGCGAAAAAAAATTACCGCAAAAACGCCAGGCCTACGACAGCCCTGGGTGCCCTTCATGTTTAAAAATCCAAAAATAACAAAAATAATGACTTACCCCTTTGTTGCATGTATTTCGCATGAACAACTTCAATAACACATATACATCACAAATCAGCATAACTCTTTTATTGATTTTCCTCGGCAGCTTTGCTTGTACAACTCTTTTTACATACCATATTTATTTTTCACGAGAGATCTCTCTTACCAAATTATTGAATCAACCATTAAACATCTATTTTGAACATTTTTGTATTCTTAATACTGGAGACAAAAACTAAAAGAAAATATAATGTCAACTCTTGAGGAGCATATAAATTGAAGATTGTTCTTGATATATTGACTTCTGAATTGTGGGTGTCTTGGAAAGTTAATAGGAAAAAAAGAAACACGATCTCTAGAGAACGGAGCTGGAGGGATTCACGGCGAAACCCGGTGAAATGCTAATCAGAAAGAAATTCGTTTTGCAGAACACCATGACGTGAGATTTAAGTCTCTGGCAGAAACTGGAACTAGTTATAGTGATGCGCGATGATAAGATTTCTGGATGCTGGATGAGATATACGGAAAGCGATCCTCATAATTCACGATGGCGAACCTTCTGGACACTGGACGAGATGAAGGGCGACATGTTACGGCGATAGACGTGTAATGCGGTGACAGACGTTCATCTTGATGAGCCGCTCGCAAGGGAAAAAGGGCGCGACTTTAGGACATGACAAAACGGGAAAGCCTTTGCGGCAAAGTCATCTTATTCTAGCATGGAGCAGCCGGCTGGTGAGGAAAAATAAATAGGAAGCTGTAGTCTTTGGGTCTTAATCCCCATAATTTTCTTTATGTGGGGGCCCTCATCGCCCTGTCGTTACCAGCTCGTATAGGTGTTCGCATCGTCACGTCGCTCCTTAAAAAAAACTCCGAGAAAAATCTCGCCTCTTGCAGATAGCCGCGCGCTGGGAAATCTCTGGAAATTCGCGCGCTCCAACACTAGACTCCTACGCTTGACCTTGAGCGGGCCAATCACAAAAAGCGTCGGTTGGAGTTCAATGCCCTTCGGAATGCGCGTGGGGAGTCTCAGGAGAATTTCGGCCAATAGCGTATAGCGTGGTTCAACGAGTGACCCGGCGGTAATCGAAAACCACGGCGGGAGGATGGAAAGAATTTCGAAGAGCTGCCTTCAATATGGCTAAAGATGGCGAAATACAAAAAAACCGAGATTTTGAAAAAAAGGGAATTAGGAAAATCGCGATTCGAAACGCGTTAATTTAACCGAAAATGCTTAAATGATACATGTAAATGAGCGGAAAATTAAGGGCAGTGAAAAGATTAAAACGGGAAGGCGTTCCGGGGTGACTTTAAAAAGTTGTAGAAATAAAACGCGGGAGATGACGTTAAGTGATCGTTAAGCGATCGTGAATGATAGGTTACAAAATGATTGAAAAACAGAAAAAAAAACCTAACTATGTGATGCAATATCACATTATTAATTATATGTAGGTGTTGTACAAGTGCTAACCCTCTCTTTAGACCCTAAAATACACATTAGGGCACATTAAATACTTTTAAGAAGTAAATATTAGCTTGTATTGGCTGTAACTCACTTTTCGCAGTGACTCACGTTACAAAATAAACATCCTTATTTTTGAATACAAAAAGCAAAAAACCTCTAAATTGGCCAATAAATTCTTTTTTGTAATGTACATGACGTAGGAGAAAAAGGAAAAAAAAATCATTTATAAGCTTTTTAATATTTTGGAAATATTAAAAAAAATTAAGTTTTCGATGGACTAACGTTACACAACAGTTTAAATGGTTTAAAAACTACTTTAAAAAAATATATTTTAAGAATAAAGTTCAAAAATGTACTGTTAATAATTGTTTTCTTATCGAATAAATCTGCCAGGAAAAAATGCAATTAAATTGTGGAAACAGGCTAAACCAATAAAATATGCTCGTTTAAAATTGTGTCTAGCAGAGAGAGACTTTTACAAGATTGTGAGCTCATAGAACAAGCTCTCTTACAAAAAGAAAATGATTCACCTAAAGTTTCTTTTTTCTAATTCGTAAACTTCAATCAATATAGAGAACCTCCAAAAAAAATTAAGACAATTTTTCTACATTTTTTTTAAACACCGAGTTTCCATGTTGCCTGGAATTGCCCTAATGATGAAAATGCAAGTTGAAACAAAAATAAGAAAACTTTCTTGTTTTTGGATAGCAACAAAACTTTTCAAATTGTTTTGTTAATAATCTTCATGGAATATGAATAAGCGATTATTAGGGTATGAGAGAAAACCATGCTCAACATATTTCATTGAGATATGTGCGGTAGCAGTTAGGCTTTTGTCTTGTATACCTTTGGTTGTTCGTGCTTTGAACTCAGTTCAAGCTGGTGGATTTTGGAGATGCAAAGCATAATTTTGTGGCATATTTAAGAAACCTTGAGTGCATTTTTGGCTCAGCAAATTGAATTCCTAGTGAAATTTTACATATGGAGCAGTTTAGAATGAATTTTAAGCACATTAGAATGCTTAATATGTATAGTCTTGAGCAAAGGAGAATCAGAGAAGACATGACTTAGTTGTTTAAATTTATTAAAATGAATCATGTTACGTGGTTAGAGTTTTGCACGGAAAGCAGGATGAGGGTCATTGTTTTAAGCTGTTTAAATCTCAGGCTAATCTGAAAATTCGGAAAAATTACCTATTATTACCACTGATCTTCATTGGGGTCTATTACTTGACTAGGACCAGCCCAGTTGGACCCAGAGCCTGTTGCTCGTCGTCGTATTTGTATTTGTATATTACCCTCGCAGCTGCCCACTGGGGTGGGTCGATATTTGCTGTTGCAAACTACCTGTTCTGTAAACAGAACAAGATTTTAAAAGGGGGGGGGGACTTTATTTTCTTTAAATTAGAGCCTTAGAACTTTAACAATAGTCTTAGCCTTCTCTCAAGTTTCACGTAATTAATTGTATATCCATGATAATCTATAAGAAAGGGAACTTTATATCCTTATATAGAAATGTCGTTTTGCAGGGAAGCTATATTTTTGTGGATTTTGCCATGATGTTTCGATTTAGAAGCTAATTTTATTTCCTGATTAGAACAAATCTGTTGTTAATTAATTTTAATATGCAGGATGGAATCATCCAGTGAAGTACCACAAGTGACAACAAGCGGTGGAATATTTTCAAGAGGATGTAAGTTCAGATACAGGTATGGTGTACTTTTTCAAAAAAATCTACTATTTTTAGTGATATAACTAAATTGAGATAATTTTGTTAAAGCAGCTGATTACTTACTGTTAATTATTTATTTAAATTTACTTCACTGAATTATCATCAAAATTTGTAGTTTATCAAGCAAATCATACTGTTAGTACAATAGTAGAATCTTAATAATCTGAAGTTCTTTTAACCGGCACCTTATATAAGCAGAGTATTTTTTCTTGAATTTTATTTTTTGGTAAATAAACAAAACCACTTCAAGGTCATCAAACGCTGCCATTACAACTGTAAGAACCAAATTATTACTGCATTTCTCAAACGCTCACTAGTAAATTTTGTCAACACAAAACAATTCTTGCTTTTAAATGCTGTAAAATTCAAAAGTGATTGAATGTGACAGTAAGGTCTATAGTAAATAATTATTTCTTTAGTATGGAGTAAGGCTGCGACATCGATGTCGATGTTTTGGAAACATCGATGTTTTTGGAAGAACATCGATATTTTTACCATCGATGTTTGAGGGTCGATGTTTTTCCAACATCGATGTTTTGGGTTTGATGCTGCTTTCGATGTCGATGTTTTATAATCCAGCAAAGAAAGCCAAAGAAAAATATACGATAAGCATACTCATTAAAAGGTTTTCATGTTTAATCAAAAGTTGCAATATTAACCTCATTTGGGAAAAAATTCTGTAATTATTAGCAATGTTTTGTTTTCGATGTTTCTGAAACATCTCAAATTTGCTTTCACTTTTTTTTTTACCTTTTAATTGTTGTTTCGCATTCAGGGTTTTTTTTTTTTTTTTTTTTTCGATGTCCTTTTTACATTTCAACAAAAAATAATAAAAATATGCGATAAAATAGATTCATATTTCTTTAACCACTAGTTGCAATTAAAGTTTTTTTTAAGTACTAGCGATGATTTACAGTCAATGATTTTTAAACATCATTGTTTTGCATTTAATTTTTTTTCGATGATGTTTACATTTCAGCAAAAAAAAAAAAAAAGTTTTATAAAAATATGCGATAAAACAGTTATACAGTTAATCAAACAGTTAATCAACAGTTGCAGTATATATCTCGCTGAAAAAAGTTTTCTTAACTGACATCGTTATCTTACGGTTAATGTTTTTCCGGGAGACAAAAGATGTATCTAATTGAGTGATATAAAGAGGCGCTTGTAACGGGGAGTAAGTGATTAATAACTATATTAAAATCTGTAAGAAATTGAAGAAAAACTGATCGATGTTTTGAAACATCGATGTAGGAAAATATCGATGTTTTTTTGTCGATGTATCAATACCATCGATGTCCTTATTTTCCAACATCGATGTCTTAAAATATCGATGTTTTGCCTTCGATGTCGCACCCCTGGTATGGAGAGTCATGTTAAAAATCCAGTAAAAAAGGGAAAAATTAACTGCATTTGAACATTGAACAATGAGTAAAAGAAGTGCATTATGTCTCATTAAATTTCAAAATTAAAATCTTCCAAAAATGTATAAATATTGTTTTTTAAAAAGAAATTTTTCCTTTTAACCCTTAAAATATTTGTTGATCTATCATTCTAGCTGTCATAAAATTAAAATATCAAACATAAGTGTTTCCAGTAACCTGGAATTCTTGGAATAGTTAAGGTTTCGTGACCAGTCCATTCAAATTTTAATTCAAGAACCCTAAAATGGCTCGATGAGCTAAAGAATACAGCTCTTAAAAAAAAAAAAAAAAACAAGGAAACAGGGCGAATTTAATTAAGATGTTTTGAAAATAAGGGAACTCAGACAAGCTATGAAAATTATTTTAATAACAAGTTAGAATGACTGTTAAAAAATGAAAGATTTTAATCCTGTCTTATTCAGAAAACAGTCATTACGTATTAATTTGTCTTAATTATTCAGATGAATAAAAACATTGTATAATAGTGAAGTAATATAATCTCAATTTGATTCCAATAACAGAATTGTATCATAGTATTTTCTAGGAAATGTTAAAGAATTTCTAAGTTATTGCGGGCTTGACATCCTGAGTTTGAGGTTATTGTTGATTCATAGTAAAGTATCAGAGATGAATAGAATAACGTCTAATTCTAAATATATGCATTGTAGATTTGAAAATAAAAAATTCTGTTGGGGAGAGATGGGAAGAATTGGGCAATGATGCTTTTATGGTGAAATAAAATTGTGCTTTTGCAACATGTACTGGACAAGCTAAAATTAATTTTCAAAATTTCATTCGGCATAAAAACAGTGCTGTCTCACTTCTTCTGACTCTCCCTGACGATTCTGTATGCTTCACATCAGAATGGTAAATTTTTGTCACATTAATATTATTGCATTTTTGCAGTGGTCGTGTGGAGAAAGAAATTGTGGAGGACACAAAACAAATCAATCGAGAGCAGCCTCAGTTTCAAAGGTCGCTCACGAGGCCACCCTCATTTCGCAGCAAACTCTTCGATGGATACACCAGTTCACCTTCTACATCACCACATGATGACCATATTATTAATGGTAAGATTTAGTGCCAGACTACGGAAGTTTTGAAATGATCTTGATTTGCAGTACGGATCACAAGTTTAAAATGAATCAAACTTCAGTTAACATTTTTTAAAACAGCACTTCTCAAAATTTTTTTGATCTGGGGACCAGTGAAATGTTGCGACAAAATTTGAAGGGCTGGTGACATTTTTCTTACATTCTTTTTTTTTTTTTTTTTTTGTTACGAGGAAAAGGGGTTCTTTCTTTATTATTTTTACAAAAAAAAAAACTCTCAACTTAGAATTTAAGAACTATTACATAGTTATTGTATTAATTGCACATAAATAAATAAATCCTTAAGAAAATCCTTGAACCCGTGAAAGGAATTAAAATACACTACTCAAAATAAATAGAAGAGCACATGGTTTTAAACAAATTACGCAAAAATGTAAACCAATAATTAACATATTAGATTCATCCATAATTTGAAACCTACCAGGAAACGGAAGAAGAAAACTTCATATGCAAATCAAAGTTCATAACGTCAAAAACCAGAAAAGAAGATAAGGGCAGAAATCGGGATGTTTCAGAAACCTCTTGCTCCCCTAATTCTTTTGAGCAGTGTATTAGCACATAAAAAACCATACAAATAAAAAAGAGAATATATGTGTGTATGTGTATGTTCCCTATAAAAATTCAGTTTACGTCAAATCTTGACCAAATTTGGCAGAAAGGTGCTTGGCCTCCCAGGAAAGGTCGTAAGAGGGTTTCAAACATCAAAAAAGTACCAGTCCATTCAAATTTTAATTCAAGAACCCTAAAATGGCTCTTTTTACCAAAAATAATTGTTGGATTTTCTCTATTTTAGTCTCATTGAAAAGATCGAGAGAAATACATTTTAAAAAGATTTCCTTCCTACGGTTTTGAAAATTGCTAATGGATACCTACAACAGGGGAAAAGATAAATGCATTTTTAAGTTTCAAAGCATCAATCAGGCATAGGCGGACTTACGGGGGTGCCAGGGGGTGCGCCGCACCCCCAACATTTTTGGTTGGGTTTTGAAAAAAAAATGAAATTTAGTATATTTCTCCAGGAAATGTAGTTGAAAAAGAACATTATTATTCAGTGCTGTATTATAGAATGTGCGTATACTCTAATTGGGTATTTATTGGTACATTACAACTTCTTCTACTTTGAAACTACCATGGCAAAATCAAAAAAAAAAAAAAAAAACACTTGAGTATCAGTAAAATTTGCCCTAAAATCAATTGAAGACCAGCATTTTTAAGGTAAATTTTCAAAAATTTAAATAGAAGTACCCCTCCCCCCCTCCGGACTTCTTGTTGTAATGGCGCAACCAGAGAGGGCCCACAATGCTCGTGCTCCCTTCCTCCCACCTTTTCTCCAGAATGCTGAGTTGATATTTTTTTCAAAAATTCTTTACTATTGAATAGAAGGTAAGAACGCGTCTTGGGAAAAGGAACCGAAAATTCCATATGTTGAGAAAATATCTAAATTTATTTCAAAAATAGAAAAACGTCGACACTTAAATTTTTCAGCAGCTTCAGATTGTTAGTCAGCTAATTGTGTGCCCCCCCCCCCCTCTTGCCTATCCTTTTGTTTCAATTTCACTTTTGCCTGTTTTTCTTTTTCTTTTTTTGATTTCGTCTGAAAATAAGAAAGTCATCAAAATATTATTTCTTGGAAGTCCTCTACCCCGCCGAAGTTATAACGGAGCATCACGAATTTCGTGTCATGGGCTTCTGTTAAGCAAAATTTTCAAAGAAAATCCTCCAAATACCAAACACCTTAAAAGATCGAAAATCGCTTAAAATTTCGTTTTTGAAGCTTCAATTTTGAAACACTTATGTGTCCCTAACGCCACCAAATGTGATTTTACATACACTCAAATGTTTAAGGCTTCAATTTTGAAAAAAATTTCGGACAAGGGCAACCCCAACCACCCTTACTCCATCATTGAAAATCGTTAAAATTTTGGTTTTCTAAACTACAGTTTCGAAAAGTGTAAAGGGGTGAAACTTTTGGCACACCAGACTTTGAAATCCTAAGAATTGACATGCTTAGGATTTCAAGTTTTCTTGCCGCCAATGGAAGATTGAAGACAGTAGCCTTAAATTTTCCTTCTAATACAATGGAATATTGCACATACGAAGTTCGTTCTTAGAATTTCTATTTCGAAAATTTTCAGGGTAGAGCCCCACAACCCCCTCCAATAACCGCATCGAAAAATTGTCTAACATTGCGTTTTTGGAACTTAAACTATGAAAAATTGAAGAGCTGGCAGATAAGGGGTATCTGTTTTTCAAAAAATCCATCGGGACAATCCTACAATCAAGTTTATAAAACTTGAATTCTAAAAATATTATCGGAGTCCCTCGTACCTTTTTTTTGCCCTCTAACTTCGTCTCTTTTAAGATTTTTTCGGAGTTTCAAATGTTAAGAAGTGCCGAATCCCTATTGTTACTAGATATGGTCTACATCGCGTTTTTAAGACCAAAATTTCTAAAAAAAAATTGGCAAGCTTTTCAATATCCCTTTCTATAATATCATCCAAGACGTCTTAATGATGATAAAAATGATGTTTTTAGAACGACAATTGGATGAGACGTATAGCACCCCGTTCTCTTTAAATTATGCGAGGTGACGCTTCCGTATGAAATCTGAAAATGAAAAAAAAAACTAATGTTTGAAAAAAAGGCGGAAGAGCCTTCAAACCTCTCCTCCTAACATTGCTAAATATTGCTGTTAAACTTCGTTTCTTAGGACTTATATTTCGAGATGTTTCCTGGAGAGAGAACCAGAACGCCTCTCTCGTAATATCATCAAAGTTTGTCTACAGTGGCGTTTTTGGAACTTCAACTTCGAAAAGTTGCGGGAAAGGCGATCTACTTTGCTCTATTTTTCAGAAAATTGATCGGGGTCCTTATCTAGTCCTTAAGCTAAGCGCTGTCCCTTAAATGAGCGTCAACAAATATCGCCTATAATCGCGTTTTTATTACTTCAATTTCTAGAATTCTATGTGGAAGTTCGTGTGAACTTTTCTTTCCCTTCACATCACCAGCGGCCGTCTAAAACTGCATTTTCAGGATTACAATATCAAAAATTTTCCTGGGAATAATCCGCCAAACCTGCCTATCAAATGGAGAAAAAACTAAAAGCAGAATTCGCCAACTTGGGCCTAGCCCGAAAAAAACTCACCCGAGGTTTTTCGGGTAATCCCACTTGAAATGACACAATATGTCGGTGAAGTGGGGGTTTTTTTTTTTTTTTTTCACAATTTACTGCATATTGAAAACATTTATTTCAGGAACCAACTAAACATTACAAATATTCTGATCTAGAAATTAGTATTGATCAGTTTAGTTATAACATTTAGTTTGTTATGAAATTTAGTCTTAGTCAATACGTGGTCCAGAAAAATGTATCTTCCTTTCTTAGTAACTAAGTAAGTATTAGAAATAAAACTGTGCATATGAATTTCAGTTATTTATTTATTTATTTATTTGAATATTTAGAGGATAAAAATAAACAGGAACTATCTAAATCCATAAATTCAATTCAATATCAATTTAAAATATAATATTAATTATAAAAAAATCAATACAGCAATGCTTTTTCCAAATTTTCCAAATAAAAAATTCCTTAGGAGGTCACAGTGGCCCTCCCTCTTCATGGCTCTTCCGACTCTTTAAAAATTTTACGTAGCAAGCAGTAGTTTGGTATACAATGTTTGAATAGAGAATGATATTAAAATGACTCTAGAAAAAGCCCGAAAAAGTCTGGGTTTTTTCAAACCCTGCTTAAAATTTTTCTGGTTGCGCCACTGGCTTGTTGTCTTGCGAATCACACCCCCCCTCGATTTCTGGCACTGCTGCACCCCCAGAATTTGCGGCCTAAGTCCGCCTATGCAATCAGGGCCATCATTTCAAGTTTTTCCAGGAGGGGGGGGGGGCAAAGCGTCCAAACACAATGCAATTTCATGGGAAAACATTAAAAACCATGCTAGCTTATATGTAAATACATTGATTTCTCAAAGCCGGTGGGGGGGGGGCAATTGACCTCCCCCCCCTAAATGACGGCCCTCCATTCAATATAAAATTGGATTTTGAAAGTCGTCTGCACCAGCCTGAAAAAAAATTATTAATAAGAAAGGTGATGAATAAATATCTGTTGTCATTTTTTATCTCAAGTAGGACAAATAAAGTATGAAATACATGAGTTTTCCTGTAACAAGGGGGAGGGGATTTAATACTTTTGTGGCAATTTATAAATTTTTTGTTCTGTCTGCTGGCAAAATACCAACTTTAATTTAATTGGGACTTTTAGAGATGCTTCACTTGACATAATTTTTATTCTCAAGGTAGGCCCTGCAATGCTGTGCAACACAGCTCGTATTGAATCAAATGTTATTTTACTTTGGATGAGGATTTTTTTTATATATGGACAGGTAAAAACCTCCAGGACTGGTCATATTGTCCAGGCGCATTGTGCTTTTCCCCTGCCCAGTAGTTGAGAATCAAATATAAGTTACAAGAAAATATTAATTTTGAACCAGGAGTAAAAACTAATTTTAGAATTCTGTTCGACCAAATTCCTGTAGAATTATGCATTTATTCATTGCATAAAGTTTTAAAAATTATCCTATTATTGTTTCTGAAGTTTAAAATAATTGCATGCTAATTTTTATGAACACTTGTAATTTAGTGAGCTAGTCATTGGTTGCAATGATGCAATCAATTGATATAGTATTGTAAGCTTAGTTCTATTTTTCACTTCAGTAATTTTATTAGTATTTTATTAGAGTAAGAGAGGCTGTGTCAGAGTTTAAATATTTTGCTTCCTTTAGAGATTTTTTTTAATTGTTTCAATACATACAAGACTAAAAGAAAAGGAGAGATGAGGGGTGCGGTGAAGAGTCCATAGTATCAATACAAAAATGATTTTGATAGACAAAGGTGTCTTGAGAAAAGTTCTAATCCTTCAAATTGTGCTGCAAATCAAATAAGTTTATGAACCCCTAGTGCATAACCTAAATTGTTTATTGCTGGTGTTAATATGCTTTACTTTTTCACTTGTAATGTTTCATAAGTAATTAAATGCTTATTTGCGAATAGTATATACAATTGAAATGCTGACAATGACTTATTTTTATGCAGATTACAACACAATGATATACTCCAACCATTCCGGAAACAACATTCATTCGACAGTTGCCGAGCAAGAAAACCTGCACATGAACTGCAACTCAACCCCACCCACGACAACAATGTCCAACGTACCACCCGATGGCTTGGACATCCTGGAAGAGGAGTGTGACTCTTACAGCCCGAACGACACCATGCACTCCGAGTCGCCCACTTTCGACAGCAACCAGCTCTCGATGGACAGCTCGCTGCTTCAGCAGAGCGGCGAGATGGAAAGAGACGATTCCGACACAGCGGAAGATTTGCCCGAGTGCATGGAGGCCTCGCAAAACTCATATCAATCCCCGGTCTATCGCCAGGCGGAAGACATTCCCCTGGACGTGAAGATTCCTCGGCGGAAGGTGCCCATGGCGCCATCTACCGCCCTCCCCCTACATGTTTATGTGATGCGCGTCATTGTGTTAGCTAGTTTATTCGTCTTGCTTCTACTCTCGTGCCTTCTCATTGTCGTTATGGAATCAGACTCTTCTCTTTTCGGTGATATTCGCAAATTGCCCGAAATGATCATACTGAGGCGGGAGTACTACGAGCCCGCTAAGGACTACATTGGGGAACAAATGAACTTTTTGTTTAAAAGATGAATGATGAAACTTTTTCTTCTTTCTTCCAACCCTTTCAGGACTAATAGGATGTAATGCTTTCAGTATTTTTTTACCATAGAAGATGTAGCTTTATAAAGCTATACTTGCCAACTTTATAAGATTTCGTTAGCTTCTGCATATTGAAGCTTTCATACTGTAGCTTCTGCATATTGAAGCTTTCATACTGTAGCTTCTGCATATTGAATGGAAACCTTTTTTCCATTGAAAAAATGGGTGTTGTGAAAAGGGAGTGTTATTGGGCTCCACTAGGAGGATGAACTTCTAATAAGATAACATATAGTGTAATTTTTATTTACAAACAGAGCAACATAAGAAAGCTTTACAGTGTTAAAGAGAGGAAATAATACCAATGGCACAGCTGGGAATTAAACCCTTGACTTCAGGCATATGAAGCAATACCAACACTCGGCTATCTGAAACATATCTGCAAATCTTGCAAATTCACTTTTTATGGTATTAATTTTATTTTAATATCAATTTCGTTGAAGAGTAGGTTGGGTCTTATGCAGTTTATGCTCATAAAACATGTGGATTTTAATTTTTATTACTCGCCGTATTTATTCTTTTATCAGAGATAACTATATTGTTTTTCTCTTACGTTGTGTCTTTATATGAATGACTAATATATTCAAGAAAGATTTAAAATACAACATTCCAGCAGTGATTTCTTACTGTAGGCATTATTGCAAAAATACACCTCTACTTTAGTTAGAAGGTAAAAAAGCCAATATTTGAGAAGTTATAAACCTTTGAAATTATAAATAGCTTAGAATTGCACTTGGAATACTTCAGAATTGCTAAAATATCAAAGTCTTCTGTGTACTACAGTAGTTTATTTTAAGTTTCTCTATAGTTTAAAGTCTAATGTAATGTAGTGTAATTTGTTCAAACATTACTTTGTGATACGACTTTACAAACTTCTAATATAACCTCTAAAATGAATCAAGTTGTTTCAAAAATAACATTTCATGCATTATGCTATTTTGCAATTATCAGCTACTAAAATAGTAAATTTTTCTTCAACAAATCAACACAATTGTGTAAAAATATATTGTGATTAATTTACTGAACATTTTAAAATAAAGTTGGCAAGTATTCAAAAGGGCCTGTTGTGTGTGTGTGGAAATGTTGTTAGTTTCCTAACCTTCAGTTATATCTTTTAAAATGTTGTTATAAGGAAGATAGTATTAAAGACTATAATTAGGGATTAACAGCTGTGCAATTGAGTCATATTACCAGCACAATTTATCGTATAATATGCAACCTATATTAAAAAAATAAGAGAACAGTAGATGGCGTTGTAATCTAATTTATGACGTTCTGTCTAATGAATGCATGTTTTAAACCCCTGAAACCCAACTAAATATTTTCAAACAAACTGTCAGACTAGATGTGATATTGGACAGGAATAGTCGCAGCAGCTAAGAACCAATATCAGATTCTCAGTCGTAAACTAAAATACATTTCAAATAGATTGTATGAAAGAGTTGTTTTAAATGCTGTCTGTGTTTCAGTGTTCAGTTACACTGAAAACACAACTGTGGTAAGAAAAGGCACTGGATAGAAACATTGTAAACTTATACGAGTTATGAAGAAAATTTAGTTAGATTGAATTTTATAGCACAGTCAATTTTCTCAAATCTCGCTGACCTGAAAGCTGTTAGTGGATAAATCCGTGCAGAGTTAGAAAAGAGATTTTATGACTTTCCTGGTGCTATGCAGCAACACAATGTAATCCAAAAACTTCAAGCTAAAAAATTAGGGAGTTGTTGGGCATAGGAAAAGGTTGATGCATTTTGCATGTTTGAATACAAGTTTACTCTGGATTTAGTCTGCAAAAAGAAACCAAACATCCTGAAAACATAATTTGAACTGGAATTAAGAATTCTAATTTTAAATGGAGCAGAATTTTATTCTTATGGCTTTAATAATTGACATCGAATGCAATAGTACTGCAAAAAGGAGATGCTCCTGCAAAAGGACATTTTCCCTCTTTGTAAAAAAATGCTGTTCCACAAAGTAACAAAATATTACAAAGTTTTTTTTTAAAAAGAATAACAGTAAATAAAATAACAGTTTCACTAACCCTTTAGCTGCTTATCCGGTGATTTCCATGGACAACTCAAATGTAGCTAATTCTGCTCTTCCTGTGATTTTTGCAGGCTTGTGTTTTCTTCCTATATTGAAGAGCGCATTCTGTTTTTCCCCACTTAACCAGTGAAATAAATTATATATAGTATTAGATGTTTCATTTATATTTTAGTCAACAGATGCCTTGAGTTGTCCACAAAATTGCGCATTTAAAAGCATATAGTGTTACTACTCAAAACTTTTTTTGCCAATTTTTGAAGTGACTTTGGTCCACAAATTGATCACAGGATTAAGGCAAGTAGGGAGCTAGAAAATTAGCTTTTAAATACATATTTATTAATATGCATTGACTTATGTACTATGTATTACATATGTACATATCTATACATAGTACTAAATACATATAACTAATGCATATGTTCTAATGCCTAATTAAATACATTATGTATTTATTATATGTATTAATACCTATATATTATGCCTAATTTGTTTTTGTAAAGTTTATGTCATCTGCAAAACAGGTTGCCAGAACCAATGACTGTAAGTGTAAGCTAGCATACCTATTTGAGAATTCTTAAGAGAAATTATTTGGAACTTTTCATGGGGGTAAACTAATGTTATGCTGTATTTGAGAAAAAGGGTAATACTGAAATTGTATTTAATATTGCAATTCCATGCAAAAATCTGTAGTGAAAACCTTTTTAACATCGAAAAAAATAATTTTGTATTGATGTGTGGAACTATAGTCCTGAAAGGGTTAAGTATATTTCAAAGGAACAAAAATCTTGTCTTTCCATTTTTACATACAAATTTGCTTCGGTGTTATTGTTACGCATAAAAGAGCCAAATAATACCAAAAAGCCCATTATCTAATTTTGAATGGGCTTTTTCTTGTTGTATTGCATTTCAAAACTTTTAATAACTATAAAGTTTGACTTTGAAAATAATATATACCTTTTTAACTCAAATTAGTTTTTTTATTAAATTCATCGCACCTTTGATAGCTGTATATTTTTTAGAAAATATTGTGATAATGTGTACAGCGCAACTTGAGAACTATGGAATAACCATATACCAAGTTTTATATTATGTTCTAAATTTTTATTTAAAAGTTGTATTTCTAAAATTGTTTTTTTTACTCATGTACACTATTCACACTGAGCTATTTAATACTTTAAGGCTATTTTTAATGCAATATTGGTTAGCTGTGAAATTTGTTTTTGTTAGATTTTTAAAAAAATTTGCTGGGCAAATTGTTTTAGTTTTTATATGTTCAATCGTTGAAGATTTTCATTACTTAATTTAAATGTGTTTATAGCTGTGTTACTAATTTATTATGTTATGTTTTTGATTTGTAATCTGTGTATTTTAATAATTTTATTATATTGTGACAATCTATTTACACATCAAAATATACATGTTTATTTCATTATTATTTCTGATAATATATTACTTAGGTACATTCCTTTTTGTTGAGTAACTCTAAAAAAATTTTCCCAGTGTATTTTCATCCATATAATATATTGTCAAAATTTTTGTTTTTAAATTTTTATGAAATTGAGTGGTTATTATGCTCAGAAAGTAACATAAATGTTTATCATGTTACTTTTAACATCAGTATTAGTTCCTTTTTAAATTGTCAAATCTTTGGTGTATTACCAAAATGTATTTTAACTAAAAATTAATTTAAAATTCAAATATTTATCTTATTTTGATATGGAATTATTATTAAAAATATTTTTAAAGTTAGAGTTCAAGTAATGAAATATGTAGTAAACAAAACGAGGAAAGTGGAACTTAGTTGCATTTTACTGAATACAAATATATTTTATTCCATTTAAAATTTCCTGATAGATTTTTTTTATTCTCAGTTTTGTTTAATCAAATCAAAAGTTTTTGTGAATCAGTTTCAGTTTCTAACACTTCCGGTCAAATTGCTAGAAAAACTTGATTGAAAAAAATTTCGACATCTTTTAACTCGTAAGAAGAATATCATTATGCCTAATTATGACCTAAAAATATTTTTGTAGCTATCTCTCCTACTATACTGTTTGAAAGGCTCTTACACGTAATAGTGTTGGTTTCAAGAAATATTATTCGTATAAGCGGGGTTTTCGTTTATCCGTTACCCGATTAAGCGGGGACGACAGTATTTGAACTTAAGTAATTAGTTTTAATCAAGGAAAAATGCAATGCTTGAAGCTTTATGAATTAATAAAATTTAACGCCTCAATGCCAAATGTTGAAACACTTTTATTCTTACTAAAGACCTTTCAAAACCATTTTTTTCCCTTTCATTACAATTTTTATAGTATATTAGGAAAAATATTCCTTTTAAATTCTTATTCAAATATTGTAGCAATTTAAAATTTTATAAAATTGAACTGATTAACTTCATTAAAAAGTTTTTTCACACAATCATTCTGAGCGAGTAAAAAATTGAAATTTAATAATATCTTGCTTTATTTCATCATTTCCCTCCTTTGAGCATATGCAAATAGTTTATTTGATGATATAAATGAAATTTATATTTATAACTTGAAACAAAAGCTTTTAGGACATTTGCACCTAGTCTACTTCATTTAACATCTAATCTTACGTTCTGAAGTTAGAATAATTGGCTTTCAAATAGCCAAATCTAGTTAAGCATGAAGTCATTTCATAATAACCAACATAACATTTCCAGTAGCAAAAAGCAAATATATCTATATAGTCGTTTCAATAAGAGTTGCTTTGTAAAAGTTATTGCCTAATTTATAATATTATACGAGGGGTGACAAGAAAGTAAGGTCTCCTATTTTTTTTTAATACAAAATGACATTTTTTTACTAAGTGTGATACATCGTTTGAAAGGCCAGGATCTTGGCTATTTTTCAACATAATCGCAATTTTTTTCCAACACCTTCCGCATCCGCGCGATGTACTTTTCTATGCCAGTATCGTACCACTTTCCGTCCACTTCGCGCAGCCAGGTGTTGACCTCTTTTTGAACCTCCGCGTCCGACGCAAACTTCTTCCCTCCTCCCTCCGAGATGTTTTTTAGGGCGGGGAACAAGTGGTAGTCACTTGGGGCCAAGTCGGGACTGTAGGCAAGGTGATCAAGGATTTCCCAGCCAAATTTCCTGATTTGGTCCAGGGTCTCTTTGACCCTGCCTACAGTTCTGACCTGGCCCCAAGTGACTACCACTTGTTCCCCGCCCTAAAAAAACATCTCGGAGGGAAGAAGTTTGCGTCGGACGCGGAGATTCAAAAAGAGGTCAACACCTGGCTGCGCGAAGTGGACGGAAAGTGGTATGATACCGGCATAGAAAAGTACATCGCGCGGATGCGGAAGGTGTTGGAAAAAAATGGCGATTATGTTGAAAAATAGCCAAGATCCTGGCCTTTCAAACGATGTATCACACTTAGTAAAAAAAGGTCATTTTGTATTTAAAAAAAAATAGGAGACCTTACTTTCTTGTCACCCCTCGTACTTAGTGTAAATATCATTAAAACATATTCCTTTGCATATTTCCCATGCATATTCCTTTCTAAGATGAAATTTTGATTAATTTAGGATAAAACTAAGGCACGTTACTAACATAACATTTTTATCGACCTCATTTTACATTGTTCACATGCCTTAGCAATTCGAGACAAAATCTATTGTTCTTACAAAATTTAATTGGAAATACAGTTGCACCTCCTTTAAGGGACACTTTTTCTGGTCCCAGTCCCTTTAAATAGGGACCTCCATGTATTTACCTTTGGTTAAAGGACACTCTTTCAGGGACGGTCACAGAAAAACTATAGAAGTTAATGTATAAATCTCATTATATTGTGCCGTATCCATGCCTAAGAAAAATTGAATTAATTTAAATTGATGGTTATGCTTTTGTCTAAAACTTAACAGGTAAAAGTTTTCTTTGAAGTTCTCATGCAAAGCAAAAAAAAAATTTTTTTAATTCTTGCTGATATTTTTAATCATGCTTTTTCCTCCGAGCAGTTTATTCAAATGAACTCAGTTCCGATAGATAGCTTCTGATGGAAGCCTATGATACTTTTTATAGAAAACTTGGAAAAGGATCAGTTATTTTTGCTATGTCTAGTAACGTAAATTAAATGACATAAAGCAAATTCATGTGACAAATTACTTCAAAATAATTTCTATAAATTAAAAAAGTTTTAATTTCACTGAATTTTTAAATAAATTTTATTTTTCAAATAGTTTTCAAATTTTGTTCAGCATGTATGACACATTTTCAATATTTAATTTTAAATTTTAATATTTTGCCCCTTCATTATGCTATTATACGGAGTTAAGTACATGACATGCATCAATTCATAAACCTCTGAACAACAGACACCTTTATTTGAGGGACAAAATTTTAGTCCTTTTAGTGTCCCTTTATTGAAAGGTTCTACTGTATATCTTTATCATTTCTGAACAAAATATAATATTATAAAAGTGACAACATTTCTTACTTTGTAACTCTTGCTGTTAGTGCTATTAAAATAATTTCTTTTTATTGTTATCAATGCTATGTTGGTTATCATAGACTAATCCCATATTGGAAAAAAAATACTTGGCCGTAATATTAATTCATTGCATGATTCTTCTTAGATTTTAACGGGCATTACATTTTTAGCTTTCTTTATTAAATTTAATGCAGACTAAAGCAGTAGTTGGAAAAACTACATTTATTTTATAGCGAACTACAACTACAACTAATTTGTTATAAATGTAGTTAACTACAACTACAACTACTTGTTTTTAAATGTAGCGGCTACAAACTACTTTTAAATTGTAGTCGCTACTTCGCTACTTTTTAAAAAATTTTAAAAAAAAGCATACACCGTTTGAGGACTGACCAAAAAATTCGAAAAGTTGTTTATATTAATAAATTAACTCATTTGAATATGGAATAGATCTAGGAATTGTTTTTGAATTTATTTGTTACTTTTCCTCTTTGTTCGTTTTTTTTTTTTTTTTTTTTTTTGCTAAAATTTGTCCTTTTTAGATTTTTTAAACAATTCTTACGAATATTCGCCGCAAGAAAGGGTTCAAAAGTTAAAAGATTGAAAGAATTCAACCTTCATTTTTTTAAAAATTTCTTCCGGGGAATTTTCAGAAACATATTGAAGGATTATAAAAATTATGATGCCAAATAAACCAATGACATCAAACAGACAGAATGTATTTCGTCAAAATGATGTATCTAAGGGTCAGCTCGAAGTTTTATAATTCTTATTTCTCATTGCGTCCGCTGCAGTACACGGGCAATATTTGCACCAGTCAGAGTCAATTAAACCTTGTTTTTTTTTCCTTCGTTCTCTTTTTTTTTCATTTATAAGTAGTTTCCAGAAATCGCTACAAACTACTATTTTTTTGTATCGCGCTACTCACTACTCTACTTTTTTTTAAAAGTAGTGCGCTACACTAAAAACTACTAAAAAATGTAGCTACTACAGTAGTTTCGCTACATGTAGCGCGCTACTTCCGACCACTGGACTAAAGTATATAACGCCAAGAAAGATTTTGTTAAGCAGCTTTTTTTCTTTTTCAATTTTAAAAACCATTTTTAATGGAAGTTTCTTCAAGAATAAGAGAGTTTTTATACATTTTTTCTTGTTTCATGTTATGATATTATAATTGGCTAAAAAGAGTTTTCAGCAGCTATTTATAATAAATATCTTTGTGCAGGGCACACAAATTTTCAATCAAAAGTACAACTTTTATTGCAAATTTATGCTTATTTGTTTCGGTTTTGTTTAACTGTAGACAATTCATTGTTATATAAGAAAAAAAAATGTTGTCACTCAAGATTTATAAATTCATTAGCTAAGTCACTCACTGCCAAGAACATTTATACGACTTCTAAATTTAGACTGTATTCTGCCATTGCACCTGTAATGTTATGGTTGTATATGTGGGGGTCGGGCAGTGCCTAGCCTGCTAGTATGTTGCAATATTTACGTTTTGGGGGCTACCCTTACAGTTAAACCATGCCTCATTTTGTTAGCACTCTTCCACCAGTAATTGCATGAAACTATCAATCATCTAGCAAAGAAATCTTTTTTTTTTTTTTTTTTTAAGAAAGTTAGCTTGCCTTTCTGGTATACTAGTGGTCAGGGCCGTATGCAAGGGGAGGTTTTTAGGGTTCAAATCCCCTCCAAAATTTTTTGAAACTATTCCAGTTAACAAAAATAAGGCTTTTTGTTATACTTTATTGCTTGAAAAGATTATTTTTGCATTATTTGTTTATTATTATTATTATTTCCTTTGAAAAATCTTAAAATTGGGTCACTGCATGAATATTTGCTATTACAGCAGTTTTAAACCTCAGACACCAACAAAAATATTGAAATTCTTTAAATTTGAATGTGCCGTGCTCTATACTGAGCAAATTTTGTCTTTCATTTTAGAGAGAGGTATTTCTTTTAAAGAGCACTTATATGAGTACATGCATCTTTTCTTTTGAGTAATAAGAAATACATTGCGTATTTAATAGGATATTATATAACACTATAGGAGTATTATATAACACTATATTGAGTCATGTAGTGCAAACATCAGATTTCATTTCTTCATTAAAGCACACATCATTTTGACATTTGCTCGTGTCAATGCCCTTATGCCATCTTTGATTTAAGTAATCTATTCTAACAAAAATCAATAGCGAATAGGAACAAATTTAAATTTGAAAATTATATTGATTTCTTAACAAATGTGTTTAGTAAAACCCTCTCCGAATTAAATTCTAGTAAGGGCCCTTCTGGTGGTAGAGTCCTTAAAACGGGTGTCACTTTAAGTGTATGAACTCTGAATTTTTGGTACTTTAGTACTGATTTATAGAGAGAAGGCTTGGTAAATAATGCTGTTAATTTATAGTATAGCATTGTGACATCTGAAAAAAAAAAATTTGAGAAAATTCATGACATTATCATTATATCAGTGTAAAAATCAGAATAAAAGTATTTGAATGTTTCCACTAATTTACGGTAGAGGGAGTACATTTCTGGCTCAAACAGACTGGAGACTGAAAACAGTAATTGATGGGGGGGGGGGGGGGATTTGCAAATGCATTCATGCATTATTCTGAAATGCGAAAAAGAGTAAAAGGGAGAAGTACTAAAATGTTAACATTTGTGGCTATTAATATTATTTTTATTTACGATTTTAATTGCTATTGTTAATTTCAGTTTTTTTATATATATATATATATATAAATTTTATTTAGAAACCAGTAACTCATGGTATGAAATCATGGAATGATATTCTTTTCAAGTAAAATCTGATAGGCCAACTAATGTATAGAATAATATATTTCTTCATGTACATTAATTGACAGAGTTTTTTTCTTTCTGAAAAATAAGCAATGCATTATGTTGTGAGTGCAACATTTGGATCTAACATTATATTAAGTGGAAGTGCATTTAGAATAAAAAATAATTTGTAAAAAGTGAAAAGAAATCAAAATATGGCTTCATATATAATTCAACCTGTATGTAAATAAACTGACAAAAGTTTACTTCCGACTGGTGTGACCTGGCATGACATTTTTTTCTATAAATTGAAGTTTTTTATTTTAGTGTATTTACTTTTTTATGAAATTACTGTTTTATGCAGAAAAATCTTTTTTACAAATGCCTGCAGTTTTTGTTATAATACTTTAGTGCAAAGTTTTTTTTGTTTTTTGGCATTTCCTATTTCAAAATATACCAAAAATTGCCTTTTTTAAAAAATGATTTTCTTCAATTATTAAGACTACGATATGTATCTAATACATATACAGTGTACACGTTTATACATAAAATGTAATTTAATAAATCTCTGATTAAAGAAAAACCATCATAAGACTGAAATTGCCTTTGTCTTTTCACAAAATCTCCACACGATTTCACTAGTGTAATAAACAATTGAATCGTTTATTTCGAAAAGGTAACATCTCTATTTTGATCTCCTCTGTCTCTTTAGAAAATTAAACAGCGCACGGTTATATTTTTGAATGTCATAATTAGTGATTGCAAAACCGGTATACTGAATACCGGTATTTTGAGCTATTTTCCAATCTCGAAATACCGGTATTTACTGAGGCAAAATACCGGCATTAGCGAAAAAAAATGAATAATTTTTAACCGATGAGTTTTTATTTCATTTGTTACATATTTATTGTTACTTTACATGAGTATTTTTTTCATCTAAGGGACGCTACAAAAATAAATTTTTGATGCCAAAATATCACTAAAAAACAAAAACTACTGATTCATAGAGAATCATTCTCAAGGAATAGCTTTTTTGTTGTCGCTTATATAAGCTGGTGAACTGTCTCGCTATTTATCTCTATACTTGGCGATATTTTCCTCTTGTCTTAGCACTTTTAGTTACCGTAAAATGGGGTGAATCGGAACACTTTTCAGCTTTGATTGCAAACAAAGCAGTTAAAAGATTTTTTTTTATTTGATTTTCTGGGTAAAAACTTCGGTCTTGCTTTACTTTTGATATTCCAAGCAAAGACAAAACATTTTGAACAGTTATTATTAAAATACATTGGAAATTATGGGTGTTCCGAATCACCCCGCTGATAGGGGTCAATCGGAACACATGTTAAAATTTTTATTTTTTTCCATTTAACCTGCAATAGGTCTCACAAACATGAGTAATATTGATGGGGGAGTATAAGAACAGATAATTACTGCCAAATAAAAGTATAATATCAATACCAGTAAACGTTTATAATTTGTCAAAAATCAAAATAATTTGAACTTATGAAAAATGAAAAGTAATTTTAAGAAATGATTTTGAATTGAAATTCAAAGATTTAACATGAATGGAAATCACTCATGTCGTCCACAAATATGTACTTGTCCTTAAAACTAGCAATTGTGACTTGGCTTAAGTTTTTTCATGGCATCTTCTGGGATGAACTCTGCCTTTTCTTTAGCTTCTTGAAATCTCTGGGTTTCGGGGATTGTCCTGAAAGATTTTAACGCTTATTCATGACTGTCTGTGTACTGGCCGTTTGCTATATAAAGTCTATATGACTTTCCCCCTCTTATTTTAAGTAAAAAGAAGTCTCCTGGATAAAAAATCTTTTGAAATCTGCAACTTTTTGTCATTCTAAGATCTAGTTGCTCACGAGAAGGGATAAACAGTAATAAATCCTTATCCTTGTCTTGATTAGAAGAATGGGGTTAGAATCTTGATTTTTCAAACAGTTTCCTTAAAATAATTTTGAATTGGAAAAACAGAACAAAGTGTTCCGATTCACCCCGCATTTTTTTTTTCCTTTGGCATTTTTCAGTATTTTTCATTTTTATGACACAATTAATAAAAAATGTAAATTCTAATGTGGTATTCTGTTGTTCAGATACATGTATAATTGAAACATACCACTCTTAGGTTTAAAATATAAGAAGGTTTGTTCTTGCATATGAAGTTTTGCAGTCTATGAAAATGTGATGTTTTCTAGCATTTCACGTGCAGCTCTCCTTGGAAGCCAGTAGCGTTTCCAGATTGACAAAAGTAATTTTTTCCTACTTCCTATGATCTTGCCTTTCTAAAAAAATAATTGATGGCAAAAAATACCCAATAGTATATTTATGGGGAATTTCTTTGTACTGTCGGGAAGTTTTGTTCCGATTGACCCCACTGTTCCTATACACCCCATTTTACGGTATTGCTTCAGTCAGCTTATTTTAAATTTATTGCCAAGTTGATTGTTTCTTTAGAGTGGCAACCATCATGAGAATCGAAATCAAAATGAAAGCGCTGCAAATTTTTCAGCATATATTCATGGTTATCGAATCCCTGCACTGTCTTTGCATTCGTTACGTCATGGTAGTTATGATATTGTGAGTTAGTGTTTTAAACTTTTGAACATTTATTTTTTTTTTTTAATTGGTGAGTTTTATTGTCTGATTGTCTCACTGTACTTTGCTCAAAATATTTTTGACGCATAGATTTCAAGTTTTACTTGTTCATAATGGATAATGATGAGTTCAAAGAGCATGAAAAATCATCTGACATTTCTTTGGCTTGGTATTTTTTTTTTTTTATGATGAAAAAAATATGCTAGCAAAATGCAAAACATGTTCAAGGATCATCTAAATTTTTGGAGGCAGTACAAGTGGACTACATACGCATCTGAAAACGCAATATAATATTAACTTGCTGAAACGAAAAGAGTCCGAGACAAGTTCTAACTCGCCTAGAAATGACATCAAATACCGGTATTCTGGTATTGGCGTTTTAAAAATACCGAATACCCGTATTGTGTTTTTGCTCCGGTATTGCAATCCCTAGTCATAATCAATGGTTATTTGGTAAATTATTGCAGTAATTATGTACTTAACTAAAGGCATTTTTTCATTGATTATGACATTCAAAAATATAACCGTGCGCTGTTTAATTTTCTAAAGAGACAGAGGAGATCAAAATAGAGATGTTACCTTTTCGAAATAAACGATTCAATTAAACTGTTTATTTCAAAAAGACGATTATTGTGTGATTATGATTTCTATTTCCCTTGATGTCTTCAAGATCCTCGTTATCAAACCAGACCATGGGATCAACTGGAAAGTATACTCTTTCAAACAAAAAATTTTGAAATTGGTCCAGGCATCTTTGAGTAATCTTATAATATACATTTAAAAAAAAAAAAAACATCTCTGAGGAATTGTATAAACCTCCTCCTTTGTTAAAGTAGGTGAAAAAGGAGACGTGGTGGCATCCACAGATAACCAATTCCACAACATATCCTGTAATAATCTACTGCACAATCTTAAAAATTAGATAATTAAAGTCAGTTTATAATCAATCTTTATGACTTAAATATCCAATACTATAAGCCTTGTGTAGAGTAACTACTGATTTTAACAGTAATGGTGCAGCAATTTAAAATACAAAAGCATGATAAATAAATAAAATTTCTTTAATCAGTATTTACAACACTAAGTTTGAAGTACAATTTTGAAACATCACAGCTAAAAGGATTCATTCCACAACCAGTAACAAATGCTTCATCTTTGACTATTTTCCAGTACAAATGCTATTTTTTTTCTTCTACTTGGTTATAAAGATCTTCAGTTAATAAATATGTACAGGAGATTGATGAAGTTTATTCTGGTCCTCCTCGCTGGCAGGAAAGGAAGAAAAAAAAAATCACTAAAAATTAGTTAAGGTTTAAAATTTTATTACATCCATACTAAGGCTCGACCGATGCATCGGCCTGGCCGATGCATCGGTGCCGATGGCTGATTTTTTTTCCATCGGCCATCGGCATCGGCCGCCGATGCTAACATGGAAAAAACATCGGCCCATCGGCCTCAAAAATATCTAAATGCCGATGCAAGGCCGATGTTTTTTTTTCTTTTTAAGTTTTCTAAAGAGGAGATTCTATTTTCTCTATTTTTTACTTCACAATTAAGAGTATGTTCAGCATGTGGCTTGAAATCGGGCAACAAACGGGACTAACACTGTTCTGGGTTTTGGAATTTTCCGAATCGGGCAGATATTGACATTTTCACAACAGCAGACACTTTCCGAGTGATCGCTTGGATGAGAATTTTAAGAATTATATTATAACCTCCGAATAATTGAACCGGAAGTTTTGTCCGCTATTGGGAGGTGTTCGCTATTAGGGAGGATTATGCTATTTCAGATTTTACCTATTAGTTTAATGCAGAATTATAATATTGAACATGTACCATTGCCATCTTGCACTACGATACTGATTATTTGTGTATTATTTACTATATCTCGCTT
>JAXGGA010003618.1:0-99610 GCA_038373865.1 Uloborus plumipes
GGTTTTGCTGCATGCATTTACTTCAAGTAATGTAATTTACAAAGCAATACATATTGTATAACAGTGCAATCACATATTAAGTTTCTATAAAACGTTTGTAAATAGGAAAAAGCATTGCAAAGCAATCTCAGCAAGAATTTTAAAGTGACTTTTTGTTTCTTTGCATATTAATATCAAGTTTTCCAGGTACTAAAGACTACCTTCAGACTTTTACTAGGTAATTTTTGTCAAAAAAAAACCTTGTACTCTGATAAATCAAATATTTTTTCCACTAAAATTTACTAAAAATGTGAGCAATTTTTCTCTGCGACTCGCTTAATCAGAGGTATATACATGGAGGTCTCCATTTCAAGGGACTGAGACCAGAAAAACTGTCTCTCATTCAGAGGTGTCACTTAAAAGAAGTACTACTGTATAAGAACATATCATTTTTAAAAAAAGCTTTTACCCAGGCCCGTCATTTAGGGGGGGGGGGGGCTCCCTGGCTTTGAGAAATCAATTCATTTACATATAAGTGGGTGTGGTTTTTAATGCTTTCCGATGAAATTGCATTGTGTTTGGACTCTCCCCCCCCCCCCCAGGAAAAACTTGAAATGACGTCCTTGCTTTTACCTTTATGAAAATATTGAATTTTGAAAAGAAATGAAAAATTCAAGTGCTTTTTTGTTTAAAGTAAGGTTATAAAGTTTTTAAATAAGGTAGAAATGAAAATCAAGATTTCATTTATAAATAAATTTTGCATAATTCAAATCTTCCCCCACATGCTAAAAAATGGATTTAATTACTTTTCACAAATGCTGTAAATAAATGGCTAAAAATATGAATGAGCAGAACGAGAATTACCATAGCTCCAATTGTATTCCTTCATTGTCTGAATGATGACAATAAATAACAGAATTAAATAATGAAACCTCTCTCGCACATCACTGCAGGACATTTGAAAGAGATTATTCTTCTCAAACTTTTTGAAAACCATGCTTTTAAGCTCCACAAACTGAAAGAACAATACAAAGCAAATGATAAAGCAAAAGTACAACTGCACATTCCTAGATTTTAATAAGAAAAATATGGTGACAGATACTTACATTGTTGGACAGCATTATGGTGAGCAGGGCTTTATTTTGAGAGTTAATAGCTACATTTAAAGTGGTTGCCTGAATCAGCACAATGATAGAATGAATAACTGCAAAGTTAAGGAAAGTGAATGGGTCCTCAGCACAAAACAAGTGAAGTACAATAAGCTGCTTTTGTCTAAAGTAAGTTAATTAGATATCACTGTAACTAAGCTGAGGGGAAGTGACTTATAGAAAAACAAGGTTTAAAACATTGCACAACAAGTGTAATACATAAAGAATATAATTTGTCGGGGTTATGCGAGTTATGCAAGAAAATATAAGGAAATTTCATTACATTCACATACAGAGCATGGAAAATCTGGGTAGGGTAATTTTAAAAGAGAAAGCTGGATGTCATTTATCTGTAAGTTACTGTATCAAGCCCACAGAAATACAAGCATATATCATTAGACAGGGGCTTTTATATTTTTCTACATAACTGACTAGTAAAGTAAAATCTGAAAAGCTGATCAGCACTGTAAGTTGACCACTAAAGTACCATACTACAAGTGGTTAACTTAGTGGTTTTGCAGGACTAACAAAAAATTCCTCTTTCAACATCAGCCTTAGTCAAGGAATAGGATTAAATCCGAAATAAAATTAGGAAGTTGAAAATTGCGAATCATGCTAGCTAATGGTAAAAATAACTTGAATTTTCAATAACTTCAGGAAATTGGGTTAAATATCAAGACAGTTTTAAAAAATATCAGTAATTCCACCAAAAACTTTCTGCAACGGCAGTAAATGAGCTGGAAACAGAGATTATCTACACTAGTGTTCCCGCTAGGCCGTTTTTGAAGGGCGCAGCGCCCTGCCCTTTTTCAGATCGGCAAAATGCGCCCTGCCCTAGTTTTAATCCTCAAACTGCGCTCTGCCCTTTCAAAAATAGCAAAATTGCGCCCAGTATATAAAACAAGATGTCTCAATCTCAAGCATCGTATAGCCGATCGCGATATCGAGGCAATTTCTTTTGACCACATAGATCGTTGAAAAAACGTGCATGCATTCTTTGTCCCCAGAATTGCACCCTGAAAATGACTCATGAAGAAGAGGCAATCAGATCCCCAGACAAAGAGAATGAATAAGATTCCAAGAATTGAAAGTGTTATCAGTAAAAGAGCATGATTTCCCTTTTGTTTCCAATGTAGAAAAAGGTCCTGTCATCCGTGAGGGGGCAAGGGGAGTCAAAGAAATCATTGTTTCATTCCTGCCCATTTAAGCCCTATTCTTGATCTTCTGAAAATTTACTCTCAGAGAGGGAAGGTGGTGAATACTTCCTAGTATTTTTACCTGTAGGGTAGGGGGTGTCTGTTTCAGGAAAAGTATAGAAGGAGTACTTATTTCCCAGAAAACTCCCATTATCCATGACTTACATAAAAAAAATGGCGACCGACACGTGCGCCGAAAAGTATGCGATCTTGTATGTAGTTGCCTTCTGCAAAAAGGAAATTCAAAGAGCAAGAAATAATCCTTCCTTTTTAGTACTATTCATTAAAAAAAGTTTGAACATCATGAGTCATAACCGAAGTCTTAAAACTCAGAGCCATTATCTGCTGCATAAGAAGTAAATGCTTGTCTTTTGGAACATGTGAAAAAAAAGATGATACTTTTTTGTTCTGAATAAAATAAATAATAAAATTAGCAGATTCGATCTTGAAATGGTTAAACTTTAAATAAGAAAAAATAAGGAGTGCCTGTCAATCAGCCATTTTCCTGGACTTGGTAAAAAAAAATTCATTTTCAAGTGCTTAAAAAATTTTTGAAAGTTAATATAGTTCTTGATGTCCATAGGTATTCATTGAATTGTGATTTTCTTTTTTAACTGGCCAGCAATACAATTTTCTATTTTTTTTACATGTTTCGATATGCTTAATACACGTGCGTTGCAAAAAAAAAAAAAAAAAATGCCTGCAGTGTTTGAGATTTCAATCCTTTTGCATCTTGTAAATATTTTAATATTTTTAACAATCAGAAGGTTTTTAGACACTTATTACTTCATATTAGCTTGATTTGTGTTTTATTTTAATAAATTACTTTATTTTTTAAACCATGTTAACAATAACTCTATTTCGCGGAAAATTGCCTCTCGGGTTTGAAATTTCAATCCTTTTGCATCTTTTAAATTCTTTAATGTATTTAATTATCGGAAGTTTTTTTTACATATGCTACTCAAGATAAGGTTATTTTATATTTTATTTTCAAAAAATCATAAAATAAATTTTTTGAAACATGACAACATTAAAGACGTGTTTCGCAAATAATTACTTCTAGTTTTTGAGATTTCAATACTTTGCATCTTGTAAATGTTTGAAATTTCTTAACAATTAGAAGTTATTTCAATGCTACATTTAATTAGGTTGTTTATTTCTCATCTTAATTATTATCTTGTTCCAAGACTTGTCTATGAATTATTTCAAGTTAGATAGTCATTATTTGCGTATTGGTTATCACTGATTTTTTTCAAAAATATTAAAATTAAACAAATGAGCATATAATATTTCAAGTTAATGTTTGTTTTAAATGTTATTATTTTTGAAATATTTAATTAATATTCATCATTTTCTTTATGGTCTAAAATACTTAATGGCATAATTTATATTATTATAAGAAATAATTTTTAAGAAATAATGAGAGGTTTATCTTGCGAACTTTAAATTATCCCTCAATATGTTGATCTATGCATTTATTCCCTAAATTTCCTATACTTTTGCCACATGCATTTTCAATTTCTTATCAGAATATTTTTAATTGCAGTAAATATGGCTCAAAGAATCTGATCTCGCAGCTAAAGGGCTATTTATCCAATTTTTTTGGAGGGGCACAGGTACATATTCCTAGAGGGGGGGGGGGGAGTTCAACAATATTTGAAGGGGTGTGCCCCAGCTCTGAGAGGGGGCAACATCGCGTTGAAGTAGTGCCCCTTTCGCAATAAATAGTGCCCCTTTCAGACACCAGCACCCTGCCCTTTTTTTCCTCTAGAGTGAACACTAATCTACACATTGGTAGCTAAAATTAGATACTTTCCTTTTCAAAAAATGAAGTTTAGGGTAGATAGGGAAGGGGTGGAAATGTAAATTCCTATTTTCTGGGGACATTTTGGGGGGAAAACAAAGAATAATGAGCTCAAAACAAATGAGACAATTAATTTACAAATTATTTTTCTGTGCAAAGGATACACACATAGACCAAACTCATCACAAGATGGGGGATTAAACCCAAGTGCTCCCTCTTTCGGCCTCTGGGTTCGGTGGCAGTCCAATAAAGGGCGTCTAGGATGTCTTGCCCAAAAGAAGAGAACAGCTTGTCGGCCACCTACGGCAGAAATAAATATCTGTACATTCTCAAACAAAACTGAAAATTGAATTTGTTCATAAATCAATTTTAAACTGATAATAGTAAAGCATGGCTGCAGTAATCAGCAGCAATTGGTAATCTGCCATAAAAGGTGAAGTTTCATCGTTCAATCAGCTTAAAAAATTGTTTCATTTAAAGTTACTTTAAGAAACTATGCTGCATGAGTTCATAAATAATTAATAAATAATTTTCTGTAACAAAAAGGTAATAGAGCAGGTCAACTAAAAGTGGCTAAAGTTCCTAGGGTAGGCAGGCCACTCCCATGGAGAAAATATCAATATGATGACGATGACTATGTATGTGTCTCTTTCTATACTAATATAAAATTTTGAAGGAGAGAGCCATTCATTGCTATAATTTATTTCATCATTATAAGTAATCATTATTTTACTCTTCAACAATTCTTCTGGTTGAAAATAAAAAAAAAAGGTGCCGATTTGTCTGCAATATAAATACAAAAGGTGAACAAATTTTTTGTTGCTGATAAGAATGTTACTAAAACAGCTAAAGTCATGAGTCAAAGTTAAGAAAGTTCCCAATTATGGTATAATACAATGCAGCTTTTATTTAATTGTTTTTCAACTTGAGCATATAGGAACCATTTAAGTTTTAACTAATTGAAGTCAATTAGAAAATTAGCAGCAGATTAAATACTTATTGAATATGTGAGTCGTTAAATTTAAAGCATGAGCTTTCACACAATATTAATGAATAATTAAGCGCTTTTATACAATATTAATTGTTCTCGCACTTACTTCTAACATATTGAACATAATGTACAGTTTGATGACAGATTGGCTTTTAACGATATGGTACATCATGGACGTATCAACATAGGTCATGGCAAAGCTCACACAGCCTAAAATAAACACTTTTAGCAAATCACATATTTCGGCTGGCTGCAAAATCCGATGATTGTAGTTCCCGCCAAACAGCGTACTGGAAAGACATATAAGCATTTTTAAAAGAAAACAAGACAAGAGTTTAAAAAAAAAAAAAAAAAAAAAAATGCTCTCTAAAAAAGCTTACAATCTTGCAAACAATAGCAATAAATATATATGTATATATGTGTGTGTGTTTGTGTGTACATACATAAGTTAGATTATGTTTTATAAATTTTGTGGTAACATATATCAATTCACCTTACTGTTGAAAATAAGCGTTATTAATTTGTTTGGTTTTGTTGTATAATATTGCAACTTTAGTGTTAATTGGATGCACTTTGTATGTTTCAATTTAGCAACATTGGATTCGAGGGAGCTCTAATTGAACAAGCGAAAAGTAATGTTGTAGTTGCACTATGTGTGCAGATTTCAGATTCTTTCCATTCATGAACAAACTCTCCCTCGGATGTCTTCTTATCATAAGAATCATAAAATTAAAAACTAATGTCATGTTGATTTTTAAAAATTGACAAAATATCTAAAATAATTAGTGACTCAATCTGCTAAACCAACTTTCACTAGACCACTTGATAAATTTGGTGCAATATAAAATACCACTGTGTCAAGTTAAATCTTAATTGTTTTGCTTTCTCTAATTTCACTAATTGGTAAAATTGCTTTTTAGATTAGAAGATCACCGTACACGGCGTATGCTGAATTTGGTCGCTATATTCAATTAGCTGATATATGAAGGTTGTTATACAGAAAACAAATTAACATTGAATACATAGGGATAAAGTTGGGTCTTTACCTACCCGTCCTTATAACGTGAGGTCATTGTACTAAGTGTAGACTGTATTCAGTTGTTTAAACTTTAAAAACATAAGTTTTTGGCACAAAACTTCTCTATGCTTAAGAGCCGTTTTTTTTAAGAATCAGGCAGTCAAAAAACTTGACATTTTTGATTTTGCTGAAAATTTCAGAATATGGTCTTTATTTAAAATTATTAAACACGTGTTTTTTTATTTTTTCAAAAAAAAATTTTTTCTTTCCGTTTTGAGAGGTCAAAGTTGGACTTTGCTCTTTTTTTCAATAAAAACATGCCAACTTAGATGAGCCAATACTTTTTGCTTTAGGAGTGAACCGTAGAACTGACAATTATTTTGTGTTCTACTATAATCCCACTAACTGTAAGTACATAAATATTTGTGGACGACTCTTGGCACAAAGGTCAGAGGTCACTCAAAGTTGGACGAAAAATAGTTTTTTAATGCAACTTTGACCGACCAAATCTTCTTGTGGAAACGGTGCACCACGGTAGTGTATATATCAGTAAATACCCACCAAAGAGTAGTATCCAAAAACATAAAGATATGTGTGGTTAATATTTTGCTTATCGAAATATTTGACTCTGAAGTTGCAGAAATCGCAAAATCACGTGACTTTGAGGGTCATTTTCTCCTTGCAGCATGAGTGATCAGATACAAAACTAGTTGGAGTAGAAGCCTTTCTTGTCCTAGAAATACAATCCGTTAACAAACCTATGGCTACTCTTTCAGTTTTTGCATAACTCTTCTCTAAACTTTGAAAAATGAGTGTTTTTCGGCGTTAAGGAAAAAGGCTAATTACCTGTTTTAAAATAGGTATTGCTATAATTTGTAGCATTATTATATCCCAACTTTCTAACTAGCTGAAATGGCATCTAATGATGGTTATACAGTTGAAACCAAATTGAAAATGAATTGTCGAAAACACTCAGTATACGTCAAAAACCATATATATTTTTTTTTTGTCCAGGCGACGTTTTTTTTGTTACAGCTCTTTATTCCGTTCGGTTCCGACATGGTAAGCAATTTATGTACTTCTTGTCGTTCTAGTTGCTGTAAAACAGGAAAGCAATGTATCTTAAGTCTGATATAAAGCAATATATCCTGTCATATCAAGTTTATAATGCTAAAAGAATATTTTGAAATGGACAATAAACACAATAAATAAAAAAAAAAACTTCTGTTCAGCTGTGCCCTCTTGGTCGATGTTGTGAATGTCATCAAAAACTCAACTTTTTCACAAATAAGAAGCCCCTTTAGCAGAATGTCACTTCTTAAAAATCTTGGTACATTAAAGCCCCATGGTGCAGGTCTGGAAATTTTTGATGACATTCATGACATCGAGCAAGAGGGCTCAGCTGAATAAGTAAGTTTTTTTTTTTTTTAGATTAGGTCTATTATCCATTTCAAAATATTCTTTTACATTAAAAACTGGATATGACAAGAGAAATTACTTTATATCAGACTTAAGATACATTACTTTCCAGTTTTACAGCAACTAGAACGACAAGAAGTACATAAATTTGCTTACCATGTCGGAACCGAACGGAATAAAGAACTGTAACAAAAAAAAAACGTCGCCAGGACAAATAAAAAAATATGGTTTTTGACGTATACTGAGTATTTTCGACAATTCATTTTCAATTTGGTTTCAACTGTATAACCATCTTTAGATGCCATTTCAGCTAGTTAGGAAGTTGGAATATAATAATGCTACAAATAACAGCAATACCTATTTTAAAACAGGTAATTGGCCTTTTTTCTTAACGCCGAAAAACACTCATTTTTCAAAGTTTACAGAAGAATTATGCAAAAACTGATAGAGTAGTCATAGCTTTGTTAACGGATTGTGTTTCTGGGACAAGAAAGGCTTCTACTCCAACTAGTTTTGTATATGGTCACTCATGCTGCAAGGAGATAATGACCCTCAAAGTCACGTGATTTTGCGATTTCTGCAACTTCAGAGTCAAATATTTCGATAAGCAAAATATCAACCACACATATCTTTATGTTTTTGGATACTACTCTTTGGTGGGTATTTACTGATATATACACTACCGTGGTGCACCGTTTCCACAAGAAGATTTGGTCGGTCAAAGTTGCATTAAAAAACTATTTTTCGTCCAACTTTGAGTGACCTCTGACCTTTGTGCCAAGAGTCGTCCACAAATATTTATGTACTTACAGCTAGTGGGGATATAGTAGAACACAAAATAATTGTCAGTTCCACGGTTCACTCCTAAAGCAAAAAGTATTGGCTCATCTAAGTTGGCATGTTTTTATTGAAAAAAAGAGCAAAGTCCAACTTTGACCTCCCAAAACGGAAAGAAAAAAATTTTTTTTTGAAAAAATAAAAAAACACGTTTTTAATAATTTTAAATAAAGACCATATTCTGAAATTTTCATCAAAATCAAAAATGTCAAGTTTTTTGACTGCCTGATTCTTAAAAAAAACGGCTCTTAATTTCTTACCTTACAATTACTTTTAATGTACGGGTAATCAAGAACCAAACAGATACTGCTGATCGTAAAGGCAGGAAAGTAAACAGGAACAAAAACGCGTCCACACATTGAAAAAATCCATATATAATAAACTGAAAAGCAAATTTACTCAAATTAGTGTTTTGAAGAGAAAAAAAAAATCATATTATTTTTATAAATTTCTCAGTTATAAAAGTACAGGCATATACAGCAAAATCTGCAATAAATTGGAAATTTTAGAAAAATAATCATTAGGTTTGTCGCTCACTCGCTTTATCTATTTATTAAAGTGAATGAGTATTTGACACAGTCTACTTATTACACAAACACAGACAGTAAAGCTCACTCGCAGGAGAGGAGAAAAACCCTAGTTGATCACCACAATATGTAAGATGACTGAAATCAGTACTTATTGCTAAAGTTAATGTTTTTAATTCTGTCCCCTCCCCCCTTTCTTCTTAGAATATGGATTACATCTTAATCTCCTACTTGAAAAAATGCGATTTTTGCTCATATGTGTACCCCTTAACCTACAGTAGCTTTTTATAGCATAATTTAGAATTTGGAAGTAATTCAGTACACTGTTCTTGATATTTTGATGACATCAAATACAACTTTAGATGATATGTTCCTTTTATTAGTTATTTCGGCCTTGGGCTAGTATGGTTAACTTTCTTATAAAAATGAAAAAAAAAAAAAAAAAAAACAAACAAACATGAAATTTGATAGTTTTTGCCCACAATGGGTCAGATAACTTCAGGTAAATTAAATTTTAAACTATCACCTTTTTTTGTGATTTTAAGCAATTTTTCCTTGTCGATCGCTAATTAATTGTTGTATTGTTTTTTAATGCAGGGGTTCCTAAATTGGATGTCTCAGGAAGAGGCAATGTGAGAAAATTATAATCCTTCAACACTTTTTGCTGATCAGGAAAGTTTCAGAACTCCTGCTTTAGTTTATCATTGCAAATAGCAAAACTATTTTACTAGCTTTCCAAGCATGAAAATTATGCAACAATCAATTTTTTCCCAAGAGTTCACTCTGAATGAGAAATAAATATGTATTGTTGTAATTTACACTACGTACCTAAACACATCAATATACATATAAAAAATAAGATGATTGTGAAGAGTAAAATAACTTGTGTACATCAAAACCAAATTCATTTAAGCAGCCACCAAAAGTAGCTTCTTGGCATAAAAAGGTGATGGCTATAAAAGGCAAATTGTGAAAATGACAAAGCCTTTAGCCAGTGGCGTACTCAGGGGGTGGGCTGATAGGGCTGCAGCCTCCTCCGAAATTTTCAAAGCGAATTTTTTGTATTCAATTTTTCATATTTGTTTTCTTTCTTTTCTTTTTAAAGAAGCAACGTCAGAAAGAGTTTTCAGATCAAATAATTAAGTATAAGACAATATTAAAAGGAAATAAGAAAAACGATTTAAAAAAAAATATTTTGCTTCTTCTATTTTACTGCATGCCACGTTTATGATTATTTTAAATTATTCAATTTTGTTCATTTTTATTGCAAATATATGTTTTAGAAACACCGATTAATGCTTGTTTATTCATAGAGCTATTTTAATTATATTCAAAAAATCTGATTGAAACCCAGTATTAGGAACAATAGTAAAATTAATCGCGAAATGAACAATATTAAAAAGCCGAAATTTTCCAAAATATTGCAAGCATGTGATTCAAGAACATCTCCGTCAGTAAAGAAAATATTTCAAACTTCATTTTTGTAATTTTCTGTTTTCATCAAAATGATTTTACTTTTTATAGCAATCATAACAATCAAAAATATAATAATGATGTATTTTTATCACATTATATTAGCATTAATATCACAAATTCGGAACATTTACTTTCCTTAACTGCATTCTATGAGATGCCCCCCCCCCCCCCCATCTCTAAAAGTCTCGGCTCAGCCCCCCTTGAAACAATTTGTCTGTGTACGTCACTGCCTTTAGCTACCTTTGTGGTCAAGTTAAATAGAAAAATTAATAATAGGCATATTACCTTTTCAATTTCCCTGGGAATTTTTAAAAATATGTAAAACTTTTCTCTTCGCTCTGTGAATCGCTGCTCATCATTTTCTAATAAGTAACCTCTTCGAAGTTCACCATGTAAATAATCAAACACAGACGCAGCTAAGTTAAAGAGAGATAAAAAACTTTATATGTATGAACTTTGAAATGGTATAAAAGAATATACATTGTACAGGAATCTTGAAATAGGAAAAGATAGGATACTTTTTGCTCATAAGGAATAACATCTTATGTATAGTTCAAGGACATCTCTTTAGATTTTTTTTTTTTACATATTATGAATGCTAAGATGCCATTTAGAAGCAAAATATGCACACAAATGAGCCACACATTACGGTCCACATATAAAAGAACAAGCATAGAGCCCAGTTGTAGCAATTAAACGTGAATGAGTAAGGCCAGGTGGAACAAAATTAGGGTAAAAAATTAAGTTTGCAAGAAAACAAACAGTGACTGTCAAACTTGCTTTGTTAGTGTGTTTAACCCTCTTTTTAAAAACATTAAAATACATTACTAATAATGCAGTTGAAATTTGCTAACACAAAATCAGTTAATATGAAATACTGCTCGTGGGAAATCATACTCTTATAAGGTCCGAGGTGTACAGTACTGATACTGAATTAATATTACTACATACGAGATGATACACTAACATGAGGAATGAAGAAAAGATTACTAATTTCTAGAATATGCTTAAAAATCAGGCTAATAGTGTCATAAATGTAGAAAAAGAGACTAAGCAACATGAACCTAGTTGTAAATGCGATATTCATTCCGAAATAGGGTGTTTCACATACATCCCTTTTTTTTTTCAAATTTGCATTTTTAGAAACAAGAATTTACAATGTTCTTGGTGATGCTAGGGAAAGGGGAGATTAGCCACCTTTTTGCTTAAAGTTTTTAGTAATATAAGGGGAAGAGTCAGGGTTGGCAAAAACCCGGGTTTTTCTACAAAAACCCAACCCACCCGGGTTTTTGTGGGTTTTTCTGGGTATTTGTGGGTTTTTCTGGGTATTTGTGGGTTTTTCTGGGTATTTGCGGGTTTTTCTGGGTTTTTGTATGTTAAATTTTATCTCTTATGCGGGTATTGATATATAATGTATGCATTCATTCATATAAAAATATATTCATTAAGTTAAACTTCTGAATCGCATTTAATCAATTTTAATGGATTAATAATTAATATTATTAACAATATCAATTAATAATATCATCAACCGAATTGTAATATTCAATGTGTATATTTAAGAAGCTTTGGACAATGGTTTCAGCTATAAACTTTTATCACTTGTTTTTTGCAAAATAGAAGAACTGTTGCAAATGGGCTTTCCTACAAATACAGGAATATTTAGGGTGTGAAAGTTTCAAAAACTTAATGAGAAAAGACGATTATTTCTATTAATAAACAAGTGCAAATAGTTTTAATTTTTTAATAGTATCAATTTAAGTAGCCTGCGTCACGTCTAGTCATGTCATTTGCATGTTTCTTATAAGGCATATCTCAATGATAGGTGTGTGCCTGAGATAAGAGAAGTGTCTAACTCCCCCCCTCTTATTTTCAAAACCAAAACTGATTAATTTCAGATGGGGGAGGGGGGGACTCTTGATCGATTTTTTTTTTTTTTGAAATAATCTTTAGAAAAAACTAGGTTAACATTAGAGCTTTGCAAGAATTATAAATTTATTAATAAATGCTTGTCATAATATTTTAGTAGTAATAAATTGCATGGGGACGCATTTTCTTTGTTTTTTTTAAAATCAAAGTCAGTGGTATGGTACATCTATAACATAGCACTTGAAAATCATCTAAATGCAATAGGGTTAGAAGAAATGAAGAGCAAAACTTAATTTTTCTTGCTCCAGAATAAAAGCAAAATTTGCAGCAGCAACTATTCCATACAAAAATTTCAATTTCGAGACCTACAAATCAAAATTAATTTATTCAATTTTGTGTTGAATCAAAATTATCATAAAACATTAACTAGGCATTTTTTTCCTTCTACAAGAAGTTTATCAATGGTTCATTTCCAATTTATTTTTAAAATTTGAAATTTGGTGTGAAAAAAAAAATAAATAATAATAAGTATTTTGCAACAAAAAGTAGTATCATAGCTAGAAAAATTTTCTGGACGATGACTTGAAAATTGAAGAAATAATAATTATTTTATAAAATAAATAATTACTCTAAGAAAAATTATCTCAAATGAACCTGATTTCTTACTTATTTTTTATGTATAATTTAGATGAGATATTATTATTGACTATATTTGTTGATCACTTAGAAATTAACAAAAACCCACTTTTGACAAAAACCCGGGTGGGTTTTTGTTGGTGGACCCGCCCAGAAAAACCCGGGCGGGTTTTTCTGGGCTGGGCCCACCTTTGCCAACCCTGGGAATGGGAAGAGTTGGCATTTGAGGATTCTAAATTCTAATGCAGCAATTTTTCAATACTGAAGTTCCAACATTATTACTCGCCGCCTTCTTTAATGACGACCTTTTTTTTCGCGAAAACGAACACATTCTCTCCTCATGACTCGACCTTCCAGGCCGAAATGCTTGCCATTAATTTAGCCATCAAATGGATCATTTTTAATTCTCCTGACTTCCCAGGTTTCTCCTTTTTTATTTTGTCTGACAGCCTTTCAGCCATTCAATCGCTTATTTAGTTCCATCTCTTTTCCCTCCTTACTTTTGAAACCCAACAAAATTTTGCCAAAATTGCCAATTTTACTTTAATCTCCTGGGTCAAAGCCCATATTGGAATCACAGGCAATGAAACGGCCGATAAGCTTGCCTTTGAAGCGACTTCGAAACCCCAAATCTTTTCCCTTCCGCTCCCAATCTCCCACTTGAAATCTATCCTCCGTGATTATCTCCTCTACATCTGGAAAGAATATTGGACAAATGAATCCTGCGGGAGATGGACTTTTGATCTTTTCCCTACCCTTTCTTTCAACACTCTGTTGGCAAATAAAACCCTGAATCAATTCGATTCTGGATATGGCCTCTCCCATGATTACTTTTTCAGACATAAATTACTACCTTCTCCAAACTGCATCTGTGGCGATTTGGAGATTTAAAACACTACCTACTCTCTTGCCCGCACACCAGAGCCCACCACTTCCCTTATAGTAATCAAAACATGAAAGATAACTGGAAAGTCCTCGTGATCTTTGCCCATAATATTTTTGCGCACACCTTTTCATTCAATTAGTGAATTTGCCTCTTTTTTTATTTATTTATTATTATTTTTTATTATTCTGTTTGTTTCATTTAGTCATCTTTCATATCTCTGTTTTGTATGTTCTTTGTCTTGCTGTTTTTGTACTGTACCCTGTTATTTGTCTTGTTCTATTTTTATTGTATGTAATGTTTTGGTGTCCTGAATAAATTTAGACACCGACTCCGACAGCCGGCCTACGAAAAGACCCTGGCAGTCATTCTACGGCAGTCGGTAGGTGCACTCACTCACTGAAGTTCCAAAAACATAGTTTAATATGGTCGTACGAGGTGTTAGGAGAAAGGAGGCTCAGGAAACTTACAACTTTTGCTTTAAAGCTCTTAGGTGTTGATGTGTTTTTACTAATACAGAAAAATCATAAAAGGAATGTTAAAAGGAGGTGATTTCGGGGAGCGTATTTGAATCAAAATACATAACCCAGAAACTTACCACTCAAATTTTTGTGAAGGGTTACTGCCCTTTCAATTTGTATCTGCTCCTCAAGAAGAAAAATAATTGTACTTCAAGCATTGCTAGACATTTTTTTCTCTGATTACAAATAAATAAGTAAAATTTAGGATTAATTTGCATTAGCTATTTTAAAACACAGTCGATTTTGTCTGTAAAAGATAATTTCCTTTTGTATATTTTACAGATCTTTTTGAATATGCTATCAGCAGTGTGTAACATTTCTATTCATTCTTTTCTAAAAATTCAGATACATATTTAATTTTTCAAAAGTGGCACCAATGTTGTTCATTTTCAGTCTTAAGAATACACTAGGCATCACAATGACACCTAGATTTAAATTTTTATTTCTAGCACTGCTGACAGCTAGATAACATAAGATTTCTCTCTCTCTTCCACAAAAAAAAAAAAAAAAAAAAGTAAATATTTTGAACAAAGTTCAGAAATTTTGATTAGCAACGTTGAAAATCCTAAAATGCAACATCATTTACTACACCTGATCATAGGCAATAAAAGAGAGATAAACTGAAATTACATGTTCCTTGTTTTTCATTTTTTTTTTCAGATGAAGAAGTCTCTTCTTCTAGTGAGCTGGTTTTAGAAGCCAGAGAATGAAAATCCTTCCTTTTTCCAACATTTTCACAGACTGTCTTCTGAGGAACTATAATAATAGACGTGGTTATTTAAACTCAAACATAAATAGCAAAATACAAAATTGTAAGATAAATACTTTGGCTACAAGAAACACATGACAAATAAATTACATACACATGCCGCTCTTTCCAGCGTATTATCAAGGTTGTGTTTCTGTCAATTACTATTTTTCAGGTATGAGAGCAAAAATTGAAAATTGGCTTTTACTTTTAGTTTGGTTAGCAAAGCATAGATTACAAATGGTTATAAAGGCGTGAATGCAAAAGTCATCAAATATTTTGCACATACAAGCAATGGACTTAGTACAAAAAAGATTTATTTCCAAGTTTGCTTGTTTTGATTCTTCTCCTTAATTTTTGGTAATTAAATAACTTTATTTAAATTTTGAACATTGTTTTTCTTTTTTGCACAACTAAATAAGTAAATGGTCTGAAATTAAGTTATTGCACCATAAACAGATACCATATCACACTGACTTGATACAAATTTAGATGAATTGTCTGTGGGTGGGAGTTGGGGTTTTAACAGAGTTAAAAAACTCTTTAGTAAAAATGCTAAAATGTCGAGGGGAAATGGTAACATTCTTAGTGTTTCCTCCAAGCTTTTCAAGAGGTCGCTGCGCCCTGACAATTTTAAGCTAGTATTTGATGTTCCCCCTGACCCTCCTTGAAGCTTAAACAAAACTTCATCAGAAAAACAAACTAATTTTTGGAAGGTAAGGATTTACACTCCTGAATTTCTCTGAATGTATTTTTTAAGACTAAGCATTAAGAAGTGTTCCATTAATCTAAAAAATAGTACTATCCGAAATTCTTTGGTTTTGTATGAATAATATACCGAAAGCAAAAAAGCACCTTATTAATTACGAAAATTCCACAAAAAACTTACTCTCCACTAAACTCTTAGTACTTCATATTTACTAATAACTTCATATTTTTGGGAAAATACAACTGGAGTGAAAACCATGGTGAGAGTCTATGGCTAATTATTTTCAAAAAGTGGATTTGCGAAATTTAGGGGTGATATTTAGCATTCTGCTATAAGTTTCAGCTCCATTAAAATGTAGGGTATACAGACCTGTGAACACCTCATAATTTTCTTTAAAAAATAAGTTTTAAAACCATTTTTCTTAGATGAATCAGCAGTAAGCACGTCATTCTACACATTTCTAAAAAAGAAAAGGTCTAGAAAATGATGCATTTGTTTTGTTTGGGATGTTTATTCACTGGGTCAAGGCACTTTTTCTCCTTTCAACTCCCCCAGAAAACCTGATCCAGAACAATAAAAATTAGCGCAATATTTTTAAAACCAATTGAATATATCACCTAAAGTGTTTTTACTGTCAGGTGACAAATGCTACAATTTTTAATGATGCAATAAATTTTTGAAAACGAAACTTCGCTTAAGTGTTCAGTCACTGGTCGGTACACCCTATACGGAAATATGTATGTTCCTGTTCTTGTAAAGTGCGTGCAACATGAATCTTGTCATGAAGAAAAAACGAAATATATATACAATTAGCAAAGAGGAAAGGTCATTTAGTACTTATGTATTAATGCCACCACGGCAGAAGTTGTGCTAATACGGAACAAAAAATAACCTTGATATTCACACACAGCAGCTATATTGTTCTTAGGCAATTATTTAAAACCACTAGAAAACCCTCCCATAAATCTATTTGCTGTAACAGTGGGGGAACTAATGGGTAAGTACCAGTTACTTAATAAATTGAAAATAGTTGTTCACATTAAAAAATGCTTCTGGTTCACTTATATAGTAAAACAAGGAAATTTTGCCATACTGATGAACAATCATTTACACATGTAGCACAGAACTGTTTCAAAAAAAAAAAAAACATTTTCAAATGAGAACATGAAAGAGAGAAAATCCCAAAAACGTAACCTCTTACACATCATAAACAATAAAAAGGAAAAACCACAATTTTAATTTCAAATTCGCGACCAATGCAAATAAATTTCATTCATTAAATGATTACTTTTTAAAACCAAAGTTTAGATAGTTATGAAAAATATTTGCCTTGTTTTAACTAGTGAATTCAGCCGGCTGATTCCCAATACAAGGCTAAGTGATTTTACCACATTACACAATTAAAATCATCTTTGTTTACTTATGTGCAAATATGTAAACACTCACTATCATGTTCAACAGCTGAATTTTCGGGGAATAAAAAAGTGACTTTTTCAGGTTCTGGAGTCTTCTGAGATTTTGAATTAAGCTCCTGAAATTCTTTTGTAGATAATACTTCAACAACGCGAGCTAATCTTTCTCCATCATTCATGATTTTATCATCATCTTTCAATATTGGACTAATTTCTTCTACTCTCTCTTCTTCCGTATCGTCCATGTTGTTATGAACTACCAGGAAAGACTAATCCTCATCTGATGCCAATGCGGGCTCAGTTAAGAACCTTTCCTGCAAAAGCAAAGATATAAGCTAAATTTAAGTTTCGCTATAATATTAAAAACATTGTAGTGAAATATTCTATTGATTTTTTACTTACGGAAGGTAGAGTATTCATTTTTTCCCTAATGTAGAATGTTGAAAATATTCCATTCTCTAAAAAAAAATATGAGCAAACAATTATTTTTCCCTTAACTAAAAAGCTTTCAATTCTTTTACATTTATGAAGTTATATTGAGCGGTAATAAAGTCTTTTCGAAATTATTTATGAAAAAAAATTCTAAATATTATTTATGATCGGTTACATTTGTCACTTCTGTTTTTCCGGAAGTAATGCTACATGTGGAGGAAGTATACGTAATGGACACTCCCATGTTGTCAATCAAGATAATGTTTCGAAATTTTGTTTGTATTCGTATTGTTAATAGCTAAAAATCATTACTTTTTGTAACAGGTTCACCGAATGTCGCGTGTCGCTCACTTTATGCTGTTTCTTCGATTTCCTCGAAAGCCCTCTTGCATGATGAAAGAAATATTTCCAAATAAATAAATTTGAAATTTTGCCGGGTAACATATGTCAAAAGTTGATGTTGGCTCTTTAAATTCAATCTACGTTTTTTAAATTTGAACTATGGCTGGGAAAGTATCTCTTCCACATCAGTCAGTTGTTGTTGGTTGGAAAGAGGAAAAAGTTATAAAATGGTTGAAGAGAGTAAGTGGTTTTTTATTTATTAATTAATTTTCATTAATTATATTTACATTTATTTGATGACTCTGCTGTTATTCTTACTTCTGAATGTTTTGATATTTTTTTTTTTAGTATTTTTCTGCAACCAAAATAGATTGTTTGTTCATGATTGGAATTGTTTGGCAATCATGTAATTGAGTTGAATACTCAAATTTTGAGATCAGTCTTTTAAGCAAACCGTTGTTCTTCACCAGATTATGTAATTGTTAAGTCTTTTGTGAAAATTTCTCTGCTATGATCTATGCAAGGAAATCTCACCCAGCCTAAAGGATACAATAGCTATCTTGATAAATTAGTCATTGTTTAGCAGGATTAGTTAAGAGTAGTAAGTAGTAAACAGATAAAAATACGTACGTACGTAATAAAACTATTAAAAATTGTAAGATCTCGTTGAACTTACGAGCAATCTGAAAAGCTATGTTTTTTTTTCTTTTTCAGTGCTGCATGAAATACCAGCATTTTTTTGTTAAAACCTCAACCTTTTTCTGCAGTTTGTCAATCTATCCCGCAAGGGTGCAGACATTTCAGCTTCTTGAGGTTTTTTGCAAATGCAAGCACTTCTTTCTATTTGATACGTCTAACCAGTGTCAGTTTTCAATTTTCTTACTGTAAAAAAAAAGTATAAATATAATGGTTTTATTTCGGGATGAGGATGAAGAACGGTTTGTGGTACAGACTGCTCCATTCAAATTTTTATGATGTGGGCAATTTTAGACTTTTCGATCTAATTTTGGGGGCTCTATAGCATTTGAGGGGTATGCAATTGCCTTCAGGGAAGTTGGACATCCTTGCTTTTTTTTAAAAATCTATTTTATATTTTCATAATTTTTTTAAAAACTTAGTCAGTTGTCAGTGCATGGCATCAGAATATTTGATAAAAAATTGCTCTAAAAATGTATTTTTTGGAGAAGGGCGGGGATTCTCCTTAATGGATAAAATTTCCCCTGAAACTAGTTTGGGCTTATAAACACATTTTGCGCCCCAGCTATCCAGAGTCAATGGTGCAGAATCACTTTTGAGAAATTATAAGACATTTGCAGGCCACTGGAGAAGAGTAACTAAACTTTTCAGGATAAAAAATGGCAGCTTTGTTAATATTACTGACAAAGTTTGTTATTAAATCTTTTTCAGGATTTTAAAGAGGCCAAATGTCAGTTCCTTGTTTATTCTGAAAAAGAGGTAATCCTGGATTACTTTAAGGTTTTCACGTAAAGCTTGGGAATAGGAGGCTATTAAAACTCCACTTTTTAAGACGATGGTTCCCAACCCATGAACCGTGTGCGCTGATCTAGAGTTAATATAAAACTTGCATCAGTTCTTCAGGAGGATTCGCAAATAGGATGTTGCATCATAAGGGCCCTTGTGTGATTTTTTTGGGGGGGAGGGGGGAGGGGGATTAGATATTTTCCCCATGGTTTAGCAGGATTTTTCCATTAGAAAGCAATTTTGTACAGATCAGAGTAATTAAAGTTTGACATTTTTAATAACTTATTTATTAATACCTGAAGAAAAAACATTTTTGTATTATTGGCGAAAAAACAGTATTTGAAGCAAGGAAGTACAAGAAGAGGGAGGCTTGAGGCCATTTCCACACGCATAAAGGTGCCCATGTGTGGTGCCAATAGACCAGTCATTTAGGGGTGTCAGGTGTGGATCAAATGCTCCCCCCCCTCCCCCAGGGGCGGCGCTAGCAGTTTTACCGCCCCGGACAGATTTTCAAATTGTCGCCCTCATCGAGATCTTTAAAAAAAAAAAAAAAAAAACAGGTGGGTGGGGGTTCTAGCCGTTCACATTCTTATAAATTTAAACGTCTTGAGTTCAAATTATCCTTTTCATCTTTATAGGTGTTTCCCTTAAAAAACGTGTTTTCAGAACCACCTCCCCTCTCCACAAAAAAAAGTTTTTTCAATGTAAAGTCTGCTAGAGCTAAGTCTCGAAAAAAATTAAAAATAAACTCAAACTGCAGACGATTTGTAACTATGACGAAGAGAATTCTGAGCCTCAAAACCAACTAGGTACTAACGTAAATCACTGTGACTACTTAGCAGGAGAAGTTAAAAACGTTTGGCGCATACAAAGGTTGGGACGAGCGCTGTTTTAACACTGGAAAGTAATTGAAGGGCTAGGGGGAAAAAAGATGAAAATGACCAAAAAGCGATTTCGAGATAAAAGAAGAACAAAGTTTGATTTCTCATAGCTCCTTATGTAGTTTTTCGAGTTTTCATGCACATTTCGATCGCTTCTCCTCTTTTTTCCCCCTTGTTGTTCTACCAGATGATACTAGTCCTTCATAGCCCCTAGATAGCGCTAATATCTCAAAATTGACGAAAAAGTGACTTTCATCTTTTTTCCCCTTGGCCCTTCAATTGTAAAGGTTCTTTTTTTTTAGGAATTACGTTCATATAGTTCGATGCGCAATAAGATTTTTAATACGATGGAGCATTGCCATTTTTTGACTTACGTTAGTTAATCCGGTCCTGCATTACAGAATTAGTGTCGCTAAATAAGTATTTATAAGAACTAAGAGCCTGACTTATTTTTGTCCTCATAGCAGATTGAAAAATCAAAATAACATCAATCTTGGTCAAGTGCGAGCTAAAAAGCATTTCGTGGATAATAAAAAGATAAATATATAAATTAATAAGAGATTAATTGTCAATAAATACAAGCAAATTAATCTTGACTTGATCATTCTAGTAAAAAGCAGCACAATAAAACCAAATGATGTTTATCTCTATATATAAAGATGACGGTGTTAGTTTGTTTGTTTGTTTGTAACCGCTGGCCAGAAGCCCCCACAGCACCTACAGACCTGAAACTTGGCCCAAAAATTCGAACGTATCCTCGAATAATGCATCTCGAAGGCCAAATTCTAAATTTCGAATTAGTTATTTTTAAATTAATTAATTAGTCTCATTTTTGGTGTATCCGCCATAATTGAGGAGGGAAAACCTTCCTCCACCCCAAAACATTATATATCGCTGGAAAGTGTTTTTTTTTTTCTGAAAAAGAAAAGTTTTAGCACGTTTCTATCCATTAATTAGAACAGGAGATATTAATTAATCAAATTTAGTAAATTTCAAGGCATAACTCTGTACGCAAAACTGAAACATCAGATCCATTTTCCATACAAGCTGCTCTTTCTTCAGTGGTTTAAATTTACGTATAGAGTTAAGCCTTGAAAATTTACTAAATTTGAGTATATCTCTTGTCTTTTTGATTTATTTGGCGAATTGATTTAAACTTTAACATGACTTTAAGTGGAGTTTAAAAGATGAAGCGCATTTGAACTAAAGGATATAATAATTTTAGTTCAGAGGGGTCGGAGGGAATTTAAATTTATTCAGTTGAATTCCTCAAAATTTGGTGTTACCAAAAATGTCAGAATGGAACTATTATTGTTAAAAAAATAGCGATGGCTATCAGCTACTCTTCGTATTTGGCGTGGTAAAGTTTGGCAACAATAGGGATATTTACCAAACCTCCCAGCCAGTGAAACACTTCTTTCTCCAAATTAAAGAAAAAGAAAACGCTCTGTGAAGGAACAGTAGTTGTTTGCAGTCTAAAAAGTATTTTATTGCATGTTTAAAACATGTATATAATGCCGCCAAACCTAAATTTTTAATAGTTCCATTCTGACATTTTCGGTAACACCGCTATGAAGTTACTCTTCGTATTTGGCGTCGTAAAGTTTGGCAACAATCTGGAAATTTACCAAACCTCCCAGCCAGGGAAATCTTGCTTATTTGAGGGTTACTGTTATAGATTGTATTCACTTCAAAGAGATGGTGCGAAAGACATTATATTTCTTGCCTTTTAATGTTCACATTAAAATCATGGAAGAATGGTTGAGGCTGAGCTACCTGACACAATCGGTTCCCTATGTTAATAAATTTAAATTTGGCGACCAATTTTACATTGAAATTACGGTTAAATCGGTGGATTATGTTAAACTTCAAGGGCAAAATTGCTGTGTTCGTTGAGAGTTTTCGAAAATCTTGCCACTACAGTTATCTCAAAAGTTCCATTGAAACGTTTATTTGGCGAATTGATTTAAACTTTAATATGACTTTTAGTGGAATTCAAAAGGTTGGGGAGCACATTTGAATCAAATATAATAATTTTACTTTAGAGGGTTAGAGTGAATTAAACTTTATTTAGTTAACTTCCTTTACATTTGTTGCACGGGCATCGCCGTGCGGGTACTGCTAGTCTATATATATAAAGATGACGGTGTTTGTTTGTTTGTACGTTTGTAACCGCTGGCCAGAAGCCCCCACAGCACCTACAGACCTGAAACTTGGCTCAAAAATTCGAACGTATCCCCGTGTAATGCACCTCGAAGGCCAAATTCTAAATTTCGAATTAGTTATTTTTAAATTAATTAATTAGTCTCATTTTTGGTGTATCCGCCATAATTGAGGGGGAAAACCTTCCCCCACCCCAAAACATTATATATCGCTGGAAAGGGTTTTTTTTCTGAAAAAGAAAAGTTTTAGCACGTTTCTCTCCGTTAATTAGGACAGGAGATATTAATTAATCAAATTTAGTCAATTTTCAAGGCATAACTCTGTACGCAAAACTGAAACACTAGATCCATTTTCCATACAAGCTGCTCTTTCTTCAGTGGTTTAAATTTACGTATAGAGTTAAGCCTTGAAAATTTACTAAATTTGAGTATATCTCTTGTCTTTTTGATTTATTTGGCGAATGGTTTTAAACTTTAAAAGGACTTTTAGTGTAGTTTAAAATTTTGTGGAGAAAACGGTAAGACTACAATTTCTTATGCGATATTTTAAAAGAACTCAATGCATTTACAGCTTTTAAAATACTATGAGATTTATAGCTGTGATGCCTAATAAGTGAATTTGAGGTGTAATATAAGAATATATTCTTAAAGTTTTGCTGTGGCCAATAACTCTCACAATATTTTCAGAAAATTATAGTAATTGGCCCCCTATGATGAGAACGCTACTGACAACTCTAAATGTTTAGCAACAGAAAAATCATCTGAAGAGTTTAATGTATTAAATAAGCTCATGTCTCTAAAAGACTTCCAAAATATTTTTGGAGGCGAAGTGGACAAGATAAAAGCACCGAAATATCAGGAGGAAGTTTCAAATTATACATGGCCGTTATACAAATTTTGGCGTTTTTTTTTTTCCAGAATGATTTTTCTAAAAACAACTCTACCAATACTGAAATACTGACTGCAATTATAACAACAAATGCAAATTTGACTAATGAAAATAATGTGACAGCAGCAACAATTGTGATAACTCCTCTGAAAACTCCTATAAATTTGTGTACGTCAGCTACTTCAAACAAAACAACTCATTGTAGTAAATTTATCGATGATTACCAACAAAATGCGCCAAAAAGGAGGAGAATTTTTTTTAATAGGATACACGAAAAAACCATTCTTTATAATTTCTGAGAGTTATAGAGCAGCTATTGAAAACAATGAACAAGAAAAGCAGCAAAAAGAGTGAAAAATAAAGAAAAGAAAAGAAAACGGAATGGACAAGCAGCCGTACAGAAAGAAAATGCTTTAAAGAAGGCTAATATAAATAAGGAGAAGTCAAAAAATAGAAAAGGGAAAGATGGAGAAAGATATTGAATGCTATAATGTTATAATATATTTAATGAATGGAAAATATATTCAATTAACGGTATAATACCTTCATACAATGGTATACTATATTCATGTAAAGGAATAATATTTTCATATATATATATGAATAATCCAGTATAACATTGAATGTTTACATGGCCAATAACTGTATGGTTTCATAGCCAATAACTATGATAAGGTGGCCAATTACTATCAATTTGACATTTTTGTTTTTGCGTTGACTTTTTTTCTAATAATATATCTGAAAAAGTGTTTTCAGACAGTATGAGTAGTAAAATGCATTAATATAGTATCATATGAAGTATTTCTTATTTATGCAGAAATATTTCATTTATTTTTTATTCAAGCATACGAATACGATGTCGCTAAAGTGGCCAATTACTTTTCCGCTTCGACTATAATAATTTTACTTCAGAGGGTTGGAGTGAATTTAAATTTATTCAGTAGACTTCCTTTCCATTTAAATGCACGGGCATCGCCATGCGGGTACTGCTAGTTAAAGATATAAGTTAAACTGGACAAAAAGTACAAATTGAAAAGAAGTACCACAATAGCATGTCGAGTAGAAAAGATCTCAAAATATAATAAAGTCAACAAATTATTTGAAAAAAAAAATCAGGGCTTTTTTTACATGCTGCGTACACACACACACACACAACTATATAAACACACATAATTATTTAAATAACAATAAGAAGAAAATGACCTCTTATTACTTGTTTGTGCCCAATAAGGAATTATTACGAGATTTATAATGATATTTACCCAGTTTAGAAATGTTTCTTGAGAGCTGATAGTATGTTGGAAATGTTGTAATCAAAACGGCAGTGGAGTAATATTGATGAAATAAAATATAATAAAATCATTGCTTCAAAAATATCAATTTGTCTTTTTTTTCTTAAGTAATCATAGATTAAGAATGCAATAAAACAGCATTAGTATTTGATACACACTTTAATGACAACTTGATGAGAGATTAATTGCTTATGTTGTACAAAATTTGAGAGATCAAATTAATGTTTAACGTTATTTTCCCTCCTGTAGTAACTTGTAGTAATATTCATTCTCTGCTATCAAGTCTGTTAAATAACTATTTAAAAAAAAAAAAAATATGAGGACGAAGGTTACAATTCAATGCATTGTTCTTCCGTGGTACTCTATTACTACAAACTCCTAAAGAAACAAGAAAATTAAAAAGCTTTTTCTTACTTTTAATTCTGCAAAATTTGTAACTATTTTTTTAAACCTATGAGCGATTCCATACCAAATCACCGAAAAAAAAAAAGTTGGTCGCACGACCGACTCGGATTTTTTTTTAATTTGGTACACAGATTGATGGTGTAGAGGTATGAAAAAGCCCAAAAGGAAAGTTACCTGCTCCACTTATTTTCTGAGATACATGCCCTCAAAGTTTGTCCGCCACGTCAAAATACTAAAAAAGTGATGTTTTTTAACCATTTTTTATAAAAAATCGTACTCATGCAAAATAAAAGTGTTAGATATCTATGGAAACTAGTTACTTCAGGCATTCTGAAAAAAAAAATACTAGAACGCTCATAATGAAAATTGCCAAGGTACAGGGCTCTTTGAAGTTGTCACCACAAAAACTTGATTTTGCAGATTTTGTTAAATTTCAGGCATTTATTACAAAAAAAGGCAAACAAAACCAAAGGTTTTCTCACTTTCTGGTAGTGTACAGGTCTTCCCTGTAAATTGCTACGCAATAAATTGTTTGGGTTTCTCACTCCTTCTTGGAAATATTTTAGCTTAAAAATAAGCCGTAAGGCAAAAAATGCGTTTTTGGCCATCTTGGCAGCCGTTTTTCTCATAAAGGGGGAGCAGTAGAAACTTTAATTTTTTTTTTTAAACAAGCCACTGATGTGTTAGCTATTCACAGGAAAAGAGTTTACTTTTGGTTATTTCTCCGATTAAGAGATATCTTGCTGACAGTATATGCATGTTTTTCGCGACGACCATATGCTTTTGTTCCCCCTCTCATGGACTTAAAATTAATTAAACCAAAAAATAATGATATATTTATTATTAGCTGTATTATCTACCCAATATGTCATGAAATTTAATTTATTAAATCATTGAACAATAAATTAGATAATTGATGAAAAAAAGAAAAAGTATTTCTCTGATGCCTGAGCATTATGCATTCATAATTATAAAGCACTAAATACTTTCTTGAGAAATTAATTAACATAAATGAGCTCTAAATATTTATATTATAAGCAATACCCAATCTTGTGATTGGGATACTCCTGTTTTTAATTGAAGAATTTCTTGAATATCACATGAATATCAGGAAAATAAATGAGGTCTTTTCGTTTGATGTAGGATATTTTATGACAAATTTCATTTGATGGGCTACTAACTGAGCATGGTGATAAAGAGCTATTAATTTCAGCATCGAATTCTATTTTACCTTATTAACAGTTAAATATTTACAAAATAATTAAATAAATAATTTAATATAAAGCCATGCTTGAAGAATTAAAATTAGTGCAATTTAGTATTTTAGTATTTATTCCCATACTGATCTTTACAAAATTGACATGCGTTGAGCACTGATAAGAACTGACAAGAAAAAGTTTACTCACTAAAATATTAGTTCACAGATACTATAAAGCATACATTATATTTTCCACAAAATAATACTGCAACAAAGAACAAGGGTATCCTCCTGTTTATAGCCATCAATCAGGAACATCCAATCACAAGATTGGGTATTGCCTATGAGATAAATATTCGAAGCTCCTTTATTTTAATTGATTTTTCAAGAAATTCTTTAGTACCTACCCCTTTATACCCTTGTTCTTTGTTGCAGTATTATTTTGTAGAAAATAGAATGTACGCTTTATAGTATCTGTGAACTAGTATTTTAGTGAGTAAACTTATTCTTGTCAGTTCTTATCAGTGCTCAACACATGTCAGTTTTGTAAAGATCAGTATGGGAATAAATTAGTTGCACTAATTTGAATTCTTCAAGCATGGCTTTATATTAAATTATTTATTTAATTATTTTATAAATATTTAACTGTTAATAAGGTAAAATGGAATTCGATGCTGAAATTAATAGCTCTTTATCACCATGCTCAGTTAGTAGCCCATCAAATGAAATTTGTCATAAAGTATCCTACATCAAACGAAAAGACCTCATTTATTTTCCTGATATTCATGTGATATTCAAGAAATTCTTCAATTAAAAACAGGAGTATCCCAATCACAAGATTGGGTATTGCTTATAATATAACTATTTAGAGCTCATTTATGTTAATTAATTTCTCAAGAAAGTATTTAGTGCTTTATAGTTATGAATGCATAATGCTCAGGCATCAGAGAAATACTTTTTCTTGTTTTCATCAATTATCTAATTTATTGTTCAATGATTTAATAAATTAAATTTCATGACATATTGAGTAGATAATACAGCTAATAATAAATATATTATTATTTTTTGGTTTAATTAATTTTAAGTCCATGAGAGGGGGAACAAAAGCATATGGTCGTCGCAAAAAACATGCATATACTGTCAGCAGGATATCTCTTAATGGGAGAAATAACCAAAAGTAAACTCTTTTCCTGTGAATAGCTAACATATCAGTGGCTTGTTTAAAAAAAAAATTAAAGTTTCTACTGCTCCCCCTTTATGAGAAAAATGGCTGCCAAGATGGCTAAAAACGCATTTTTTGCCTTACGGCTTATTTTTAAGCTAAAATATTTCCAAGAAGGAGTCAGAAACCCAAAAAATTTATTGCGTAGCAAATTACAGGGAGGACCTGTACACTACCAGAAAGTGAGAAAACCTTTGGTTTTGTTTGCCTTTTTTTGTAATAAATGCCTGAATTTTAGCAAAATCTGCAAAATCAAGTTTTTGTGGTGACAACTTCAAAGAGCCCTGTACCTTGGCAATTTTCATTATGAACGTTCTAGTATTTTTTTTCAGAATGCCTGGAGTAACTAGTTTCCATAGATATCTAACACTTTTATTTTGCATGAGTACGATTTTTTATAAAAAATGATTAAATAACATCACTTTTTTAGTATTTTGACGCGGCGGACAAACTTTGAGGGCATGTATCTCAGAAAATAAGTGGAGCAGGTAACTTTCCTTTTGGGCTTTTTCATACCTCTATACCATCAATCTGTGCACCAAATTAAAAAAAAATCCGAGTCGGTCGTGCGACCCCCATTCGGTGATTTAGTATGGAATCGCTCCTATTTGTTCAGCTAATTCGTGTTCAATTGCCAATGTAGCTAGGCCATTTAATCTATCTTGAACAGTTGTGGAACTTAAATTTTTTTTATGAATTTTAATTTTGAGAAACTCCTCTCGCCACCTGCCACACTTATTGGCAAAGATGGTAAAATTCTTAAAGCAATAGCTAAATTTGGTGCAATATCAAGAGTTGAAACCAAAGATAAAACTTCGATTGGGCTTTGCTTTTTACCTAATAAGGCCGAAACTGACACTATTAGAAAACGGGACGTTTGGTAACCATGGCCGGACCCCTGTATATTTAGTTCGTGAGATGCAGTTTTGTTTTATAAATACAAGTTTAACATGCAAGCCTGTTTTTCAAATTAAATATTATTCAACCTCATGAATACATCGCAAGAAACGAAATGAAAATACATGAAACTTACTTCAGAAATATTCCTTTCCTAAAGACAAACCAAAGCATATTTTTTGAACTTTTTGCCTTTCCTTAAAGATCGAAGCTGATGATGGTTGAGTTTAGCTGCAATACGTAGCAAATGGTACTTAATTTTTCGGCCACAAAGATACAAAGGGGGCTTTCTAAAATCACCTAATTCGTTGAAAGTTCCCTGCACGAATAAACGGTAAAATTATCCAGGCATACGTTGAACCCAAAGAGAAAACTCGTTTTATCGAAGAGGCGGTGGTGTAAGTGACGTACGTTTTTTTCTTTTTACTAGTACAAAAGAGAAGCAACACTACCAAAACAACAAAATCATAAAAGCGTCCCACTCCCAGGGTTGTCCCACTCCCCTTTGCATCAGTTTCAAGGAAACAATTAGCAGGAAGAGAGTTTGGAAAATAGGAGCCATAAAGCACATGGCCTAGGGTCCAAAATCATGCGAAGTACTTTGTCGGTAATCGGACCTCACACGACGCTGTTTCGCTTCGCAACTGATAGGCAAGGGTGATCAGATGACGTCCCCGACAGCAATTACGAAACAGAGCTCACGATAAAAATAAACCTAAAACTTTCACGTTCGTTTCAAGCTTCCAAGCTGCAAAAGGAAATTTGTTTGTAAAAGACGTTTGTACAAATTTGTCATGAATGAAAAATGTATTTTAGACATTCAAACCAAAATGCCGCCCCTAAAATTTGGCGCCCCGGACAGGGGTCCGGAATGTCCGCCGCTAGGGCCGCCCCTGCCCTCCCCCCATTTTGGGAAATCATGAGAAATCGGTGCGTTTGCATGGAAGTGGGCGTGGTTTTTTCTTTCTTTTTTTTTTGATAGTTTCCATTGAGTCTACACCCTTTGCCCTCTCCCAGGAAAAGTCCGAAATGATGCGCCTGAGCGTCACTCAAAAGCTCTATGTAGAACATATTACATATTCAATATATACGCAGGGCCTGCTTATTGCACAGGCCAACTTGGTCTGGGACTGGGGCCTCATCTTCCTAAGGGGCTCCTAATTTTCTAAAAGCTGATGCACAGCATTAAAGAATTATGTATTAAAAAAAATTATAATTCATAAATTGAAAAATAAAAACAATCTCTTTTGATACTTAAAAATCAGTTTTTATAAGAGTCAGGCAGGTCAGATACATATCATTTTTGATTTTGCTCAAAATTTCGCAGCCTTAAAACGGCAGAACATAGAAGAGGGCCTCCAAAGTATTGTCGGCCTTGTGGCTCACTTTGTTTGTCGGGCCCTGTATGTACGACTAGATTGGGTTAAAGCAAATTGTCAAATGGACTCCTGGTTTCTCACAAGCTGTGAGAATCAGCTTCAAGCGCTAGAAAAGTATATGGGGCATTTCACGGTATTTGTGACATAGGGTGTCCGTAACAAAACTATTTAAAAGTTAAAATTTTTTATACATATTGAAAAAGTACATTCTAAAGTATATGAATATCATATTGTTTTCATAGTTCACTTTATAGTACCTGGGGACCGAGCCCACTCGGTTAAAAAAAAGAGATTTGTAAACTCGTGTTTTTTCTAAAATACGAAGTACTTATTTAGATAAACTTGAAAAACATTTTTAAGTCCTCGGTTGCAATTACGCATTTAAAACAGCCATAATTTGTTTAACAAAACACAACCTTATTTAACATTTTGAAGCAAAAATGGGACACCGGTGTCCCACTGAACGAAACACCGATTTCCTATGAATATTTTACCTTTTACGCAGAAAGGGACACCACTGTTCTGTGCTGTATTACATAACCAGAAAATTATTAAAATGCTAAATATAATATTTTACTTTTATTTTACCGTAAATTAATGCAGAGTAATGAACAAAGTATGAAAAATACGTTGATAAAAATTCTGCGTCAAAATGTTAATCCATGCCCACTGTAAAATCACACCCAATTTCATTTCATTTGGCAACGAAGGTGTGGGAAGGGTTGATGAGAATATATGCAGAGTCCCTGTTCTCCAGTACGCATTTAGTCCAGTTGGTTTTGACTTTCACTTCACTTGACACTCCTAGATTCCCCCCGTACATACCACAACTCGTGGTTTAACCGGGATGGGGCCTTGAAGAGCGCTCTGTTCATTTTTGAACAGACCCAAGGGCCGAGCAGACCCTTGGCCCATCACTGAGGTATCGTTTCACTTAAAGGATTTTATGACACGAACATTTTTAACGTCCCCCAGCCACCATTTATGAAGACTGTGGATCTTTGATCAGATGGGCTTCCTCTATATGATCGGCTCGGGACCCTCCGGTTACGAGTCCGACGACTTACCGATCGGACTACAAAATCCAAAACTTTATCTAAATACAAAATTTTATCAGAATCGTTTGAGCCGTTTTCGAGATCCAAAATATATATATACAAGAATTGCTCGTCTAAAGATATTAGATGTAATTTTGTTTCGAAACTTAATATTTTAAGAATGAGTTTCATATTTATTGATTTTTTACCTGAAATATCTTACTAAACACTCTTGAGGAGGAAAAAAAGTATTTTAAAACTAACTATAACACTTTTATACTCAATTTTGAAATCGCACTTGAAAAGTAAAGTAATCTGATTTTTATATATTGTAAAAGTTACCATAAAATTCAATAGATGTCGGTGGACAATTACCACTGCTTTTATCCCAACAGCTTGTTATCTAGTGAAGCCTTGCTTTAACGTTTCAAAAACAATAACAATTTAACGTTGCCAAATACCATAATTTGAACTTGCGCTGATGTGATTAAATATGAAATCCAATTGTTATAACAAAACGTGGTCGCCACGGAAACAGTATAACAATGAAAGTAATCATAAAGAAAATGGCGCAATAAAAGCTTCTCAAACTTTCAATGAAGGCACAAAAAAAACGGGTTTTTTGTGAAAACTCGCGTTTTTACAGAAAAAACGCCGACGTAGATGAACTCAGAAACCAAAACTCTATCTAAATACAAACTTTTATCGAAATCGTTAGAGCCGTTTTCGAGATCCGAAAAATAAATCTAATATCTTTAAACGAGCAATTCTTGTATATATATATATTTATTTATTTATTTATTTTTCGGATCTCGAAAACGGCTCTAACGATTTCGATAAAAATTTGTATTTAGATAGAGTTTTGGATTCTGAGTTAATCTACGTCGGCGTTTTTTCTGTAAAAACGCGAGTTTTCACAAAAAACCCCGTTTTTTTTTTGTGCCTTCATTGAAAGTTTGAGAATCTTTTATTGCGCCATTTTCTTTATGATTACTTTCATTGTTACTGTTTCCGTGGCGACGACGTTTTGTTATAACAATTGGATTTCATATTTAATCACATCAGCGCGAGTTCAAATTATGGTATTTGGCAACGTTAAATTGTTATTGTTTTTCAAATGTTAAAGCAAGGCTTCACTAGATAACAAGCTGTTTCATTTATTCAAAAGCCATGGAATAAAAGCAGTGGTTACTGTCCAGCGACATTTATTCAATTTTATGGCAACTTACACGATATAAAAATCGGATTATTTTACTTTTCAAGTACGATTTAAAAATTGAGTATAAAAGTGTTAGTTTTCAAATACTTTTTTTTCCTCCTCAAGAGTGTTTAGTAAGATATTTCAGGTAAAAAATCAATAAATACGAAACTCAATTTTCTTAAAATATTAAGTTTCAAAACAAAATTACATCTATCTAATATCTTTAGACGAGCAATTCTGGTATATATATATTTCGGATCTCGAAAACGGCTCTGACGATTTTGATAAAATTTTGTATTTAGATAAAGTTTTGGTTTTTGAGTTCATCTACATCGGCATTTTTTCTGTAAAAACGCGAGTTTTCACAAAAAACCCCGTTTTTTGTGCCTTCATTAGAAGTTTGACGAGCTTTCTTTCGCCATTTTCTTTATGATTACTCTTATTGTTACTGTTTCATAGCAACCACGTTTTATTATAACAATGGATTTCATATTTAATTACATCAGCGTAAATTAAAATTTTTATGGTATTTGGCAAACGAGTTTTGGCAACACGCTAGAATTTTATTGTTTTTGAAATTTAAAAGAGATCGATCAAAAGAAAGTTAGAATAGGGTGTAGGCCGCGGTAAGGCCCCTATATATACGAGCCAGCGCATCAAGATTAAGTTTCACCACTTTGGATCCAGCGCGTGTTTGTGTGTTTGAGTGGTTGTCTTTTCTGGCCCGTAATCGCGTTTTGGTAATTTTTCACTGTGAGCAATTATTAGCGGCACGTGGATTTGGCAAAGCTTAGTAATGTGCCAAAAAATTTTTCTGGTAACCCTACTCCGCAACAATGAAAATTTGAAAGTAAAAGTTAAGGAATTGGATCCAAAGTGGTGAAACTTAATCTTGATGCGTCGGCCCGTCTATATAGCGGCTCTAGGCCGCGGTAGTGCGATCGGTAAGTCGTCGGAATCGCAACCAGAGGGTCCCGATCCGATCATATAGAGGAAGCCCAGCCGATCAAATATCCACCCCCTTCATTAATGGTGGCTGGGGAACGTTGAAAATGTTCGTGGTCATAAAATCCTCCAAGTGAAACGATACCTCTGGGGGATGCTGGGCCAAGGGTTTGCTCGGCCCTTGGGCCTGGTTCAAAAATGAACAGAGCGCTCTTCAAGGCCCCATCCCGGTTAAACTACGAGTTGTGGTATGTACGGGGGGAACCTTGGAGTGTGCAGTCAAGTGAAAGTCAAAACCAACTGGAACCAAATGCGTACTGGAGAACATGGACTCTGCATCCATTCTTATCAACTCCTCCCGCGCTTTAGAGGCCAAATGAAATGAAATTGGGTGTGATTTTACGGTGAGTATGGATTAAATAAGGTTGTGTTTTTTAAAACAAATTACGGCTGTTTTAAAAGCATAATTGCAACCAAAGGCTTACAAATGCTTTTCAAATTTATCTAAATAAGTACTTCGCATTTTAGAAAAAAAACACGAGTTTATAAACTTCTTTTTTTTTAACCGAGCGGGCTCGGTCCCCTGGTACTATATGTATAAATAAATAAATATATATACAAGAATTGCTCGTTTAAAGATATTAGATACAAGAATTGCTCGTTTAAAGATATTAGATATTATGTTTTTAATTGCACTCAGAACATTGAAAATGCAATTTTCACTGTTACGGACTCTACATTGAATTTTTCTTTAAAAACTAAACTTTTATTCCAATTATTGTTACGGACTCAACAGTCATCATTTTCACAATCCATCATTTTTTATAGAACGCACTATTGATTAAAATTGTTAGCTATATTAGATGTGCGCCTTTACTTTATCTGTCTCAAGTACCAGTTTTGGCTTAAAAATCGGTTTAAGCCAGATTTAAATACAAATTCTATGTAGAGTCCGTAACAGTGAAAATTGCATTTTCAATGTTCTGAGTGCAATTACAAACTTAATATATAGAGTGAACTATGAAAGCAATATGATATTCATATACTTTAGAATATACTTTTTCAATATATATAAAAATTTTAAACTTTTAAAAAGTTTTGTTACGGACACCCCTACGTCACAAATACCGTGAAATGCCCCATATTTGACATAATTTGCAGTCTCTGGTAATTGAGAAAATTTTAATCAGATCAGAGAATGCCGATGTCAGTATATGGGAAAAGTAGGCTATTTAGTTGTTGACAGAACTTCTTGTTTAGTTTGTCCCAAGTTTTATATATTTGTATCTTTAAATTTTAGTTTGACTTGTGTTACTATTAGTGCTGACCTAGCTGAAACTATCAAGATTTCAGTTGTGACACTTTTTTCTACATAAAAGAATGCAATTTAAAAAATGTACTAAAAGTAATTTTTTAAATTGTTTTCCTTATGTATTTTCTAGGTCCATTTAGATGACTGCATTCCAGCTTTTGAAGTCAGACATATAGATGGCGCTAAACTTTTGGTAATATTTTATGAATATGTTCTTTAAGTTTGTTATGTGTACACACTTTGACACAATTCGGTGACAGAAATTTTAGTTTATGAGTACTTCTCTGTTAACTCGTAATTGGCTGTGCAGACTGAGTGTTTTAAAAATAATAAAATGTAAAAAGGTACTTAACTCTCTTACTTCAAATAAAGTACTAAAACTTTACATCACAAATGTATTTGGAGCGGTAATAATTTGATTTTTTATCGTAGAAATTATCTAAGCCCTAAAAACACAGTACCCTGGCTGTCCCAATCCTATATTCTAACACTTCAAAAAACCTATTAATGCTGCATAAATTTGGCAATTAATGTCTAAAAATGGAATAATGCAGCTAAATTTTTTTATGAAACAAAGTCTAGTTACATATTTCTAAAACTTAATATTGTCATGTAAGCGCTATTCGGATTTTTTCAAACAGTCCCCTGTCAAAAATTCAAAGCTACAGTAGAAAAAATCTGTTACTCTTGCAAATGTTTTTGGGCATGAAGTTAAATGCAACCAGTGTTAAGAAACCGAAATTGCTGAGAAAGGTGTTGTGATGAAAGTATGCATCTTGATCGTTGCGAAAACAGTCCCCTGGTGAGCGATTTTATTAATGTTTAATAGTTTAACTACCGAAAATATTATTTATTATTTCCATGATTTGTGTATAAATTTATCGATAGTATCGTAACTAATTATATTACACTTATTTTGCAAATATTACCAAGGCCCAATTAACCTCTGAAGTTAGGGGAAGCTTCAGTCTCCTGTAGGGGCCCTCCGCTTTTTGTTAAGAGAAAATTTTCTGAAAACTTTATGTGCATTGAAGCAAAACTCACTGAGGCTACAACGATTATTCCTAAAGTAGCCCAGCTGTATTCAGATTAAAGTTTGGCCCATATGCTTGTACTTTCATTTTCAGCAAATAAAGATGGTTTGTCATTAAATCTGATTTATCACTTCACAAAATTGTAAAAGTACAAAGGAACACAGTTATGCCAAAATTTATTGAATCTGTTATCTTTAAAACCGAATTTATGTGCCGAAACTCGGATTTTTAAGCAGTTTTTTGGTCATTTTTGTAACCCTTTAAATTTTTGAGTTGAAACTCAAGCTTGTTGAGTAATCCGGCCCTGGATATTAATGCAGCTAAGTGAAAATAGTTTTCTGCCTAGCAATACAGCAGGGGACTTGTCTGCTGTCATGGTTTATCAGAAAAACATCAATTTCAATCAGCCCTCTTTTGAGCCAAAGTAATAGGTTCATTTCCTATCATCAATACTGTTTGAGGCCTGAATTTCTAATCAACTCTTATTCTTGAACTTGCTAATGTTTTGCGAACAAAACAGCCTATCATCGAGTGGCCAACTTAAAGGTTCCATCGTTCTCTGGAAAGAGTACAGTAATACCTCGACTTACGCTAACCCAGAGTTTTATTTTTGGTTTACTGATCAATAAGTAGATTCAATTACTTAGGGTTTGCATTGGTAACATTTTTTTGTGCATCGAAAGTGTTGTTTGGAAATCACACGCTTCACCTGTATTATTGATTCTACAGGATTGTCCAAATTAAACTTCCCCAATTCAGAGGCCAGTGCAAGACGTTGTATGGGTCATAATGTGATGAAATTTTGGAAACAGACACTTCAGACCATGCGCTCGAGATTTATTAAATAAAAAAAAACAGTACAAAAAGTTGCCGATAGGTGGCGCTGCAAACTAACAAGACATTCTACGGATGTCCTATATGTGTGCCGTGGTTGTCCACAACTCTTTCCATTCGTAAAGCAGTGTGTTCTGCAGCTGAACGCAGTAAGTCCACACTAATTCACGAATATGACCTTTAATTGCGTCTTTAAGAAGTGCCAAGTTTGTGGGGTGTTCTCGATAGACCCGATCCTTTAGGAATCCCCATAACCAAAAGTCACACGGGGTGAGATCAGGTGAGCCAGGAGGCCAAGCTGCTGGGAAACAACGGCTGATCACATGTGCATCAGTGAAAGTTGCCCGTAACATTTGTTGAACGCCACAAAGAATATGGGGAGGTGCACCATCCTGGATAAATATCGTGTCCTGGAGGCGGCCACGTTGTTGAAGTTCAGAAATTACAAACGATATCAACATGTCTTGATACCGTCTTCTTGTAATAGAACAAGTTTTGTACCCTCTTGAAGTCACATCTTCAAAAAAATAACACCCCACCACCTTGGCACATCTTAAAGACGAAATTAATGGTCATGTTCATGGAATTAGTGCGTGGACTTACTGCGTTAAAGCTGTAGAACACACTGCTTTAAGAATGGAAAGAGTTGTGGAGAACTATGGCACCAGTGGCGTATCCAGGGGGGGGGGTGCCAAGGGACCAATGCACCCCCCAAGATTTTGTAAGACTAAAAAATGGTGGCACCGAATTTTGAAAAAACATGTACAACCTTCATGTGTAAATACGCTTCAGGTTTTTCAATGAAAAATACTTTATGGACACTGAAATATTGTCATATTATTTTCTATTTCCGACAATAAGAAGCAAAACTAATTGTTATTCTGTAATAGTAGAAATGTAAGAGGAAAATGAGCGATGTACTCGCGCCTCTCACAAACATTGTTAGACGTTTAAGCTTCCTATTAATTGCAGATTATTTAAATGATTTAAATGTGTTTAAGCATTGCTCCTCCTCTTTTCTCTTTTTTAAAGATTATTTTGAACAAACTGTCATATTATTATTTTACATCGTAAAGAAAAAATCAACAAAACACCATCTTATTTTTTTTTCGAAATGTGACAAATTGGATTTTTGTTTAAAAACTTATTGCACATTTAAAAAAAAAATTTTTCTATATTAACACTTACATTGAAACATTACTGCTCATTTCAGCAGTAACTTTTTAATTTGGAGAAAAAGGGATCCGTTTCTACTTTCTTTTCTCATGTGATGAAATGAAAGTTTTATTTTATTTTTACAAGTTTTATTAGAAATGAATAAATAAACAATTTGAAATATTAATGAAGGAATGTGAATGAATGAATTAATCAATGAGCACATCTGGGATTTTAAAAAAAAAGGAGTAAATAATAGCTGTAAAACAAAACCAATTTTCCAGAAAGTGCAAAATATTACAATATGTGTATGAAATTTTGAAAATGAGCTGTATATATTCCCTTTGATTTTTAAGTGTATTTATATTTGAATCGCAATCGTCTAATCAACTATAGGTTTAAGAATATAGTTAGTATATTGCTAGGTGGATAGCGCAGAAGAGTTAAAATGTTTTATCATTCCAATTTGCTCCGTTAGTTAAATCTTACCCCCACGTTCCCCAACATCTGAAGGACGTTTAAATGGACATTTTGTAGAATATGCATGAGAAAATGCTTTCATATAAGCTAAGAAAAATCTTATCTTTGATGAAACGAAAATAATCATAAAATAAAACTTCATAAAAAACAAAATGTACAAAAAATTTCATTTTGGTACTCTCGGACCTTCAAAAATATTTTTTATCATTCAACTATTTTTTTTTAATTATAAATGATCTATCAATTTTCCGATGAAGACTTGAGTGCTTTTTGCTTGAGATTTTTTTTCGTAATATGTTTATTGTTCTTGCATGATATTCATTTTTGTGAAAAAAAACAAACCAATCTTTGGGCAACGTTCAGTAGAAAAAATTAAATTGAAATACTGCGTTTTTAAAGTTTCACCATATTTCTTGATTTTTTTCCTTTCTCATCACAGTGTCGATGCTCGATGTGCCCCCCCCCCCCCAAAATCAATTCCTGGATACGCCACTGTATGGCACACATATAGAACATCTGTAGAATGTATTGTTAATCTGCAGCGCCACCTATCGGAAACTTTTTGTATTGTTTATTTTATTTAATAAATCTCGAGCGCATGGTCTGAAGTGTCTGTTTCCAAAATTTCAACACATTATGACTCATACAACATCTTGGACGTGCCTCTGAGTTGGGGAAGTTTAATTTGGACAACCCTGTAGTTTCTTTGACTTTCCTCTTTTCAGGAGCTTACCGAGCAGAAACTTTTCACCTATCAAGATCTGAAAATAAAACACAGAAAGTAAGTCCGTCTCTTTGTTATCAGTTTCCTTTTTTTTCATTTATGCTCGTAGTTGCACGTATACGTTCGTCTTGCGATCAAACAGAGTTGCTTTTTGCTAGAGAGAATTCGTTTTAACAGAAGACTTAATTTTTATTGGATTGCTGTTACATTGGACTGCAGGAAGAAAAGACATTTGTGAAAACGTTTAAAATATGTTAAAGGACAAACAACATTTAAAAAATAAAAACTTCTATATAAACTTGGGAGCTCCGGCCAACTGGCTGTTTGGTTTTTAATGATGAAATTAATAATGCTACAAAAGGCCAAACACTGACTGACAAATAGACACGCATGAATTTTAATAGTACAGATTAGCTGCCAGATCAGCTGTAATAGCCACCTATGGCGGGTTTGTGTGCGCCACCTATGTCTGCTCGTCTTTGGTGAGTTGGTGCGGCGAGTTTACGTTAACCCCTTAACTGTAACATATATTTCAAAAAAATGGAAAAAAAAAAAATGACTGTTTAATCCTGTTCTTAAGACTAGGAAAAACCGGGGTGTTTGAGATGCAGTCAAAAATCACAAAAAGAATTCATTTAAACAGTTTTAAAAATATGTAAAATAAAGTACCATATGTATACTTTACTGCAATACACTTACAGTGGCGTAGGAACTTTGTAAAAACAGGGGGAGCCCGGTGCGGCGCAGTGTCAGATATTGGCCCTTTCGGGGGGGGGGGGGTCTTTACTCACAAGCTCAACTATAGAGTCATTAATTTTCGAATTGATATTCTTTGTGAATAAAAGTAATTTAAAAGCATTACTAATATCTCTTTTGTCAGAAAGACAAGTTTAAGTACACTTTTACATTTTTAATATAAACTTAGTTTTAGATGTAATATTTGAAAATTAGCATAAATTTTATTTTATTTATTTATTTATTTTTTTGTCTCTTAATACCCCTTTTGTCTTTTATTACCCCAGTCTCCCCTATTATACAAGTTAGAATTTTTTTTTTTTTTGTTTCACAAAAACAAAATTTTAAATGCAATAACTACTGTATTTATAATTTTTATTTACACATAAAACGCATTTCATATACATCTTATTCAACCAGAGCAAATTAAACAAAATTTTGAATCGAACATAGCGAAAAAAGAAAATTATTTGCAAAAAAAAAAAAAATCATCAAAAAGTAACTAAGCGAGAAAGAGAAACTCTGTTTTTGTTCATCAACTCAAGCGTGTCTTTTTTATCTGAGCAGCTGACACACCTCTCTTGACCAAAGTCTGAATTGGTGAAAAACTAGAACCACTAATGCCATATATTAAGAAAATCAAGAATTAAGTATCCTAAAGTACAAACGAATCCAGCTCGGGCTTCACCAAATAGAAACGTTACTGTTTGGTTTCGGGCGACACTGGCAAGGGGTTACGCGCGAGCGCTACATTAATTTTTAGCGCGGGTGTACCTCGAACTTAAACCATTTATTTTCTGAAGTTTTTTTTAACATTTCTGTAGACTTTTAGAAGACAGAAAAAAATCTGCAATTTGTCTTCAATATAATTGCAGAAAATCTACAAATTTTTCTTTTTCTTTTAGTTTTCTCTGAATATTCTGCAGCTTTTTTTTAAGCATGTTCGAAACATTCTTAAATTATCTGCAGATTTTTAAAAGCTTTTCAGCATTTTTTTTTTGGTGGGAAACATCCAAGACCAATGCAAAAAGAAAGTAAGAAAAACTTTTGAAACTATTTTCGCCTTTTGAAAAAGACTTTATGATGAAAAGATATTTCTAAATTTTCCTGTGAAGTTTCGCTTTTATAGGAAGTTATAATGATTCATAGAAAGCCATGAAAACCATCCGCCCCCCCCCCCGTCCGTCTTTGTCTTTCGTCCGCGGAGGCGTGGGGTCGTGACACACCTTTCTCATTCTAATTTTCTCTCTACACCTGACGGTATCTGACGCAACGAGTTCCGTTCCCGATCCTATAGTTGCGGAATTCCCGAGACATTGGGAAGGTAGTCGAGAGCTCGGAAACCTGTTCTCTCCTCCTTTTTTATGCCGCCTCCTCGATCCACGGAAGAAGAAAAAAATAGAAATCGCCTTCGCCTCGTTTTCTTTCGCTCAAGACCGAGTCCGTACGAAGTCGCTCTGTGATCTGTGAGAGCAGTAAAGTTATTGCTGATTCTCCTTCAGTTTTACTTTCAGTGACGAGTCAACCACTTCCAGTTGTAAACTCGGTGTTTGTGAAAGAACCAGAGACATCTGTGTCTTTTCGTGTGGTGTTTGGCCCCGCTCCAGCTCTCGGCGACACTTTTTGGAACCTCTCTTTTGCATATTTCCTCTCTGGAAGTTTCGACCCAATTCAACGAGAGAGTTCAGCAAGTCACTTGTCATGTGTAAATAACAATATTTGCAAATCTTACTTCGATTGCGATTAGGCAATTCAATTCAAATGTCATTGAAGAAGAATCAACTGCATGTGAAATAAAAAGACAAACCTTATCTATTTATTGATGCTCTGCGTTACATCACTGTTTTGGTTTTTTCCAAATCGTAGGCAATTAATCAACTTCGAGTGATAACAAAGAAGAGATAAGTTGCCATCATTCTGAGATTATTGTACCGAAGGTGTTCCATCGAACACTATGTTATGCTCATGGAATATCAACACGCATGTGAAATTCGAGTGCTTTCCGACATTCTGAGACTGATTCCAGCCCTTATTTGTTGTAAGTAAGTGGCTTGTTTTCCGTTTGGATTCTGGAATTGTGTTTCTTGGAGAAATGCAGCGCAAATCGGAAGAACTTCACTTGGCGCTTCAGGAATACCTGGACGTGAATTGGTGTTCTGTGAAGTATCATTTAAGGCGGTAAGTAGCGGACGATGTTTCTTGAAAATTTTGAAGAAATGTGCGTGTCTATTTGTCTAATATTTATCCAGAAAAGAAAAAGATTATTTTCTGCGGCTGATAATTGCTACAAAAGGTTCAACTATTTTGTAGCAAAAACAGGTCGTAAAAGTTTTTAACGTCTTTATCTTTCAGCATTTCTTCTGCGGAAGAAATTGATTTATCTAAAAGTTAAGTTCCGGCTTCGACAACTAAAAATTTAGTCATTTAAATTGTGATCGTGTTGATCTCAAAAGGTACAGGAAGTTTTAGGCATGAAAGTGAAGTATCAAAAATTATATTAATCAATAAAAATAAAGACAAGTAACAAGTAAAAGGTGTTTGAGCAAAGGTTTTAATTAAAAAAGTAAAAAAAGTTATGTGCAAAAAATTAAAATAAACTTAAGAAGCATCAGCCAGTTGTTGGTGTACCAAAAACATTTTTTTTTCGTGTGAAGTTTTTCAGTTTATCACAAGTCGCTAACCCCTTAATACTAGATTGCGCAAACAGTCATTTTGACTGCTTTTTAATTTCAATTGGAAAAACAATTATGTATATAATGACACTGTTTCTCAGAATTTTGTGACTTTTTATATAACATATAAATGCGTTATTAATAATTGTAATTATCCTCCCACCCCCTCCCTTATTTCCGGTAAAAATATGTGAAATACCTATATTGCCCAAACAGTCAAAATGCCTTCTTGAGCAATCTAGTGCTAAATCAGTTGATATTAAAACGTAATCAGCATGAGTGCCTCGTTTTATTTATTTATTTGCTCAAATTAAACTTCCCCTGTCTCTAGATTCTATATAGTTTTACCGTTTTTTCTCTTTTTTATATAAATATGTACTGACTCCTTACACGTTTGTTATTTATTTGCTTAGAACTTTTTTTACAAATGCCTTCTGTATACAGAAGTCCCCGTTTATTCTGCAAGGCTTTTATTCCCGCAACCGTTCGTCCTAGATGCGTACTTCCAATTGCAAAAATGTTCAAAATGAGGTGCAGATTAAGATGTTGAATGTTTGTTTGTTTGTTTGTTCCAAATGGGGCTGCGTTTAGCTTCTTGCCATTAGATGTTGAATGTTTGAAGCGAAAAAAAAACTTTGTCAAAAAATACGAAATCCAATTTTTCATACGGCTACCTTATCTTTCCTAACTTATCTTTAGAGAAATATTCTCCTTTGAAAAATAATTGAAGGGCAAGTGGATAAAGGTGATATGGGACAATTTTGGAAAAGCATACTTTTTTACCATGGATGAAGGTAAAAAGGTAATAAATTTTTGTTTGAAACCTTTTTCTAGAATTTTAAAAAATTGTCACATATCACCTTTATTCACTTGCCCCTTCAATTTTGTTTGTGAGTTAACACAATTGAACACACACTAATTTGAATTTGTGTAAATCAGCGAAATTCAAATATCACACATCACCTTTATCCACTTGCCACTTCAATTCTAGTACAAAAAGAAAAATATGCGATTAAAACGCAAAGAGATATTCGACTTCAAAATTTAAGGGACCGTGCAGAAAATGAGAGTGGAACATATCGTGCTTTTAGAAGAACAGGGGATGACAGGTTGTCGAAGTAAAAATGCGATGTATTTGTATTTTTTATTGCTATTAAAAATAATTGCAAAATTTATGCCATGATGAGTATAAACGCACTACAAAAGTTCTTACAATTTTGGTCGTACCAATGTTAAACTTTCTGGGTTCAAATTGCTTGTTTTATGCTTTTAATTTTCCTAAACATAAGTTAGAGGACCTACATTCCGCATAAAAAGTTAGATTTCGTATTTTTTCAATTTTATGTTATTTTCTCTCCAAACTTTATTACCTTAACTTTGCACCTTATTTGGAGTATTTTTGCTATTGGAAGTACGTATCTGGGGCTTACAGGTTACAAAAATAGAGGTCCTGCAGGTTAAACCAACGCCTCCTAAATACTAATTTAGGAGGCGTTGGTTAAAAGGTGGAAACGCGCTGTACGCAGGTTTCTGTAGAACAGTCTTTCCTGCGTCCGTTCGCAGCACTGCAGGAACCTGCACTCCCATAGGTACATTTCATCCGTCATCATTAGGTTATTTCTTCCCAATTTCGGGGATAATGAATGGGTTAGTAGCAACTAAATTACGAAACATATGTATTTAAATTGTAACTCTTTTAGTACAGAACAGTCTCGAAAGTCCGAGGTTGCGGGATTTTTCTTTACTAGCTAAAGAAATGATTTGCATTACAATCTGAAAATAGGAATATTTCGCTATTGTAAAACCACTTTAAGGACATACAACAATACAATGTATAGGTATATTGAGGGTTCGGTGTTAACAACGCTGGCCAAGTGGCATAAAATACTCATTGAATATTTGTGGTGGACCAAAATATGCATTAGATATAAAAAATGACATGAAATTCGCATTTTTTACCACAAAGAACAAGTAAGCAGCCGTTTTGGAACAGCCGACTGCAATCAAAAAGGGAGGGGCACAACTTTACGCCGCTCGAGTTGATATATGAAATGTTTATCTTCTACGACTAACTGCTTTTGTGTTATGTAAGATGCATATATACTGCCGTGCTAAGAGACAAGTGGTATCTACACTTTTTAACAAAATGGAGTTGTCACCACCAGGTGTCTCTTTGGGACGTATTTTACCTGAATACAATATTATAGGGTCATTTGAGAACAGAAATATTTTTAAAAAAATTCTGAAAAAGTATCCTCTGAATCAAATACATGGTGGCACAAAACTTTAAAGAGTTTTATCTCAGTTTGAGCTCGACTGCAGATACCACTTTTACGCTTAGCATGGCAGTATAGTATTCGCTTTCACTCATAAGTCACAACGAAACTTGGCGAAATTAACTTGGGGACCGTCGAAATGCACTTTTTGGTTGTTTACAAGTTAACTTGCATAAATTTATTGCGACAAAATAGAACATCGTGAAAAAAGTGATAAAATTTCGTTTAGTGGGTATTAAAAGGAAACTTTGTATTGAAATTTGAGTGATACTAGAGTTTTGTGAAGACAACTTCCTTTTCTGTACACAACGAAGCAAAAAGGGCATGTCTCATGTAGTTCGAAGTGTGTAATAATTCAATGGCGGAATTTTCAGGATTATCCGAGGTGGTGTCAGCTCCAATGACCTCGGATTTTCGAGACTCTAATACTGTATTTCGTTTTATTACTCCTTCAATATTTTAGCTGTCATTCGTTGAAAGTTTGCAATTCCCATATTAGTTGCAAGTGTTGTGGGTTGCCCTGTTTATTTTTTTGCACCGACAGCGTTACTCTGTATTCCCTTTAATCAGAATTGTTGAAAAGATAAATAAAGCTGATGTCAAAAATTCTTTTAAGATTTTTTTTAATTATAGCATCTAACGCGCTTGAAATAATTATACACTTTATCCCTATTGTTTTTATTTTAGGTTATTATATTTTAACTATAAGAACTATATTAGTCTTAAACATTAATTTTTTTCTTGATTTTTTAGGTATCTTCTAAACATGCAAAACTATACCATTTTTTACAACAATGAAACATTTTTAAATAATAGAAAATTAAAAAATATTTTCCAAAATTTCTACAATCCATTACAAAAACCAACTAAATAAAACACTCACGCTCAAAATAAACGCTAATTTTAATCAGTAAACAATGAACAATTTTAATACCTAAATAATTATATACAATTCCTCTACCGCCTTTTGAAGTCTGTGCCTTCTATAAACTGTTACCTAACCTAACTGACTTCCCACATAATCCTTTAACATTAATTTTATTAAAAACTAATTTTTGTTCAGTCTTTAAAAATTAAACCTAGTTAGGTTAAGTAGTGTATAGAATGACACTGCGAAAGCCAATTAAAATTAAGAAACTAACATATAATGAGGTACGTGTTAAAATAGTTTATCGTTTAGAGATGTTTTTGTTCAGTGGATTTTTGTACTGAAAAAGTTGAACAAGTTTAATTAATAGGTATGGGTAAGAAGTTGTACGTAAATATTATGTATTCAATGGCGGTTTTGTTTTTTATTTAAAAGTAATTTTGTGTATGAAAAATTAGAAATCAACAAAATCTAAAATTTGTTTTGTCTTCTAAACTAATAAATTCATTATATTTATGGCTTTCACATCAAATGTGTTCCAAAATCATCACCGAGATTCTCTACAGTAGCCTTTTAAGCACAAGTTTCTCTTCAATCGTGTTTCAAATGTTCAGTTTTCATGATAACATGTTTTAATATTTTTTGCATAAAGCTAATGGAGGTATGTGGGGCAGGCCTTCCCCGCAGTGCCCTCTCATTTTCAAATACTTTCCAATCCTTAATTTTTGTTACACCTTGTTCCACTTTACTTGGGACTGTGTTACTGTAGGAACCAACATAACCTTAAAGCAAACTTAAAGCAACTAAAAAGCAAAAAGTAATAGATAACCATTTCCGTAAAATTTTTTACCCATGCCTATTAATTAAATTTGTTGAACTTTTTCAGTACGAAGATCCACTGAAAAAAATACTCATTCATAAGATGAACAATATTTTTTATCTCTAAACGATAAACTTTTTTAATTGCCTTTTGCAGTTTCATTCTATACACTACCTAACCTAACTTGGTTTAATTTTAAAGACCGAACAACAATTAGTTTTTAATTAAATTAATGTTATAGGATTCTGTGGGTGTCAGGTTAGGTAACAGTTTCGATTATTTGAAAATGCTTTATTGTTGTAAAGAATGGTAGTTTTGCATGTTTAGAAGATACCTAAAAAATCAAGAAAAAAAATGTTTAAGATTAATATAGTGCTTTTTTAAATTCTTTACGCTATGATACCGGGTAAAAAAGAAGAAAAAAAATGAGAACAGTTTTTAAAACGTTTTTAATCCCCCCCCCCCCCCAAAAAAAAACCCTGAAAATAGCCAATTTTTTGGTTTTTCTGGTTTGTTCCTGGATCAGAAGGTATTATTCGATCTCAATATATTTATTAAAATTTCAGAAGGCTTCACCAATCGTAACTGTTCCAAGAGCATTAAAATAAAACATTGAAACAAAATTTTAAAAAATCGCTAAAAACACATGAAAATTTTCATTTTTTTCAAAATTTCAGACTCGTTGCGGGATCGGAAGATGTTATCCGATTTCAAAAATTTTTGTGTTATTTGTAAGTTTTCACCAATCGCAACTTTTCCGCACTATTACGATTCGAAAATAAAAACTTTGTTTTTTCGCTCCACCCTATTGTACACGGTATGACACATTGTAGCCAATTACATTTAACTCCTCTGAGGAGAGAGAAAAAAACTCACATTGACTCACATATTTTTCAAAAATATGTGATGTCAAGTGAGAAAAAAAACTCACTTGAATTCACATATTTTTCATCGAATTATGAAAATAGGAACCTTATTTATTATATTTATTTATTCATTTTTTTGCTGTTTGAAATTTTTTTTAGCAATCTGGCTACAGGGTTCGTGACATTTCGCTACAGGGCCATAAATAAAATCAACAAATTTTCGTACCGTACCTACTATTTGATTTTGCTCAATCTTGGTAGTCAATCTGTATCGGTATTCTGTACACCTAAACGGATTTATTTTTTTCTGTAACAAATTTTATTCCTTAGATATAGCTATTTTTTTTCTCAACGAATGAGTAAGCATTTGGCATTTTTTATCTTTTTGCGTAAATTTTTCCAATAAAAAGTAATTTATGGGCTGAGAAACCAATTAATAATTAGGATAGATTTATGAATGAAAAAAACCACTGTTGCCAGATACTGCATGCAACATTGGTCGAAATATTTTTTTTTAAGCAAAACTGTAGAAAAAAAATCAATTTTATGAAAAATCCTGCCGTGATGAGAAAAAATTGCAGGTCATTTTCGAAATCATTAGATGAAATAAAATACGAGTCATCGAAAACTGCTTTTGTAGTTTTCAAATAGTTAAATTTCGCAGGATTGTATTACTTAATGTTTCTGAGTTTTTACACGCAACACCAATTATGTTGAGACAAAGAGCATTTGGTCATAAAGGAAGTAATACAAAGGAATGTTTTAAAAGTTCACGTTCAAGGCCACCATCTTTGGGGTTTGCCCTCTGTCACTCCCCAGAGGTAAACGCAATGACTAATGACGCATCGAGGCTTCTTTTCTCAAGAAAAAGGAGGAAGTATATAGAATCGTTTCCTTATAGAATACAATTACTGAAGTATTCCTTATGTAAAAAAATCGACTACTTGGTTCATTGAGGAACTAACTTCCTGAGCTATTGAAATGGATGGCCTGAAACTAAAAGCTAAAATTATTCGTTCTTCCTTGAAAGTTCATTACTTTGAGTAGTTTACTTTAAAAACAATTTCTTTTGGAATTTGAAATGTGAAATTCGATTGCGAATGGATCACTTTCAAATAATTCAAACGATTCAAGGAAGATACATCGCCCCCCCCCCCCTCCTTCGAATTTCGCATTAAAGATGTAGTGTTTGCTTATGTAATTGTTTGATGAAAATGAAGATATAATTTATTAAGCACTTTTTCTTTTGGTATACTATTTTTTCAATGATTTCTCTAAAATGTGGGTCAGAAGTTTGGCAATGTTCAGTAGAGGCACAGAAGGAGCTGCATTGAAAATGAATTGATTCTGGCATTTCTGACAGTAATAATCTCTACTGATTCAAATTAAATTTATTAAGAAAAATATGGTATTACTTTAGACATTATTATTGATGGTACCTTGTAACAGTATCTGATTAGACATCTATATATTCAGCATCATTTTTTCTTCATTTGATATCTGTGGGTCAAATCTCCCTCAAATGGGGAGGCTTAACCTGGTTGGGACAGGTTTGAAAAATTAGTATGAAACCAATTAAATTTAAATAAAAAATAATAATGTTAAAAGTTGCCAGACATCATGATAAATAAGGCCAAGTTGGAAAATTTCTAACTCTTACGAAAAAAATAGAAAAATGTCTTTGCAAAAAGTGGGTCAAAACGCCCTAGTATTCCCTCTAATAGTTATTCATTTATCTTAAGGCCCCTCTTCACACAGAGTCTGAAAGCTTCAGATCCAATGTTAACCTACGGGAAAAATTGACTAACGGTTTTACAACTTCCTTTTAAGTTTTTGACTCCGATTTTTTTTTCGAGTATTTTTCAAGCCTATTTCTGAGTCTTTTACTTGTTACTTTTTAGAAATTTGCATTTCTCGATTTTTAAAAAATCGTCAAAAAATGAATTTCCTCAAAAACAAGGTACTGTTGCACATTTCGCTCAATAAAAAGTTAGCAAATCATGCTATCGAAATTTTAACTTTTAGAAGACACTCAAAACATTTCCAGCTTTCTTCCGAGACTTCGTTTGTAAAAATGCGACCAATTTTTAAATCAAAACAGGACGCCAATTTTTGAAAATATTTCCAAAAAAAGCTGAATTTGTCTACTAGCCACGCCTCTCCAAGGATCCTCCTTTCGTCTAGGGGAAAACACTATGGGGTGAAAAGATTTACAGCCACCTCATTAACACTCCCCGCTGGCTGTCTCGTCTCCTCTTTTCCTGAGGCTTTAAGAATGTGCTTTTGAAAGTAAATCCACATCCCTCGCTTCGTGTGTAGAAAATAAATAGTATTCAGAGGATAATTCGAAGTCGAATTATTTGTTTAAAGTATTATGAACGTTTTTATAATGTTGTCGAATGCAAAATGTTGACATTTCTTCCCTTCCAGTATTAAATAGAAAAAAAAAATACTTTTTAACTGAATAGTATTCAAGACACAAGATACTTACTAAAATATTTTTCATTGTTTTATATGTCTTACATATTTCGACAAATGTACACACACAGAGAATGCTTTCTGAAGTTCAGCAAATGTTTTTGAAAACTTTGTCTTTAAAAGCGAGACTCGTCAAATTTCTTTAAAAAATGAATGCATAATGAAATATGGAATTCATAATACAGTGAAATCCCGATACAACGAACTTCAATGAACCGTAAATTTCGTTTGTTGTGATGGGAATTTTGTTGTAATGCAATTTAAGCAATATAATGATTAATGAAAATTAAATCGGAACTGAAAGTTTATTCGGTTGAAACGGGATTTCGTTGTATTCCTTGCAACGGTATTTCACTGCACTTATCTTTTGTGAACTTTCCAGGGGAAGAAAAGGATATGTACCATATTTCTTAAAAGCAATAACGAGTATGATTCGTTTAAACTGACAGATAAATAAATAACTGGTTTAGGTAGATGTAGAACGCTGACCAATTTGCTTATTTTAACTGAATGAATGAATGTACAAGATTCTTTCAGAATCTTTCAAAAGGTAAATTACATTGGACTTTCCTTTCAACAGAGAAATTATTTGACTAACATCTAAATATTTTAATAGCGCTTAAGATTTTACAATTTTTGCCGATCTAATTTGTTTTTTAATGTAGTCGCGCCCGTTTATGGCGACGTCTATAGAACCAAATAACAATTTCGCTATAATCTTAATTTCTCTGTAAAAAATAAAATAGTAAAAAGGGTAGTCTTGATTAAATATCAAAAAGGGAAGTCGATACGCTTATAGCCAACCACAAAGCATCACATTTCTTGTCAAATTTTAATTGAAAGTGTCAAAATTTAAGGCCAGAGTTTAAATATCCTGGATTAAGAAGCAAATATATAAGCATATTTTCAATTAAGCAATGCATTTTTACTTATTTTCAATTCAACAAATATTTTGTGTTTTAGACGGGTAAGAAAAACTTTGGGTCTAAAAAGAGTTGCAATCCGTTCATATAGGAATGCGTTTGAAAAAAACCGTTCATGGTTTCGAATTACATTTCATTTCGGAATGTAGCTAAAAGCACACCTATATGTCATGATTTTCAGGATGCAGCAAATAACTTTAGTCACTTAAACTTTGAAATGCATAATGGACAGAAAAGAAGTGATAAAGATTCATTTCCGCCTTTCACATTTGCATTCCATATGCGATTTCCTGTACATCATTTATAGATTATTCCCTATTGATCAGGTGCAACCGGAGTATCTTTACACTTCATTATGATACTGAATCATCATTTAATTAGTAACTCTCCCTATAATAATTGAATTTTTTTACATTTGTTATTTTTTTCAAAACATTTTTTTCTTTTACCTAAAACATTAAAAATACGTTTTTTTTCCCTTTTATTCTATTTACAGGGTGTCCGCGCACCTGGAAAGTCATGGAAAGTCAGGGAAAGTCATGGATTTCATATATGATCGAAATTGGTCATGGAAAGTCATGGATTTCAGCGAAAAATGTCCAAAAGTCATGGAAACTTACTGTTTATCATGGATTTTAGCGCTCAGGATCGGTGGTTATTTCTCCCGATCTCGGAAGAACAAAAAAACATCCATAGTCATTCTGCTTCGTTATTGCAAGGTTCCCACGACTTTGAAAAGTCCTTGAATTTCATTTGGTCTTTCAAGAGATCAGGAAAGTCCTTGAAAATTTTAAAATGTCCTTGAAAACTCCAAAGGTATTATTTTTCGTAGAAAATGTGCCGAAAAATCGGCGATCTTCGAACGTTCACGATCGTGCTCCTGCAAAAAAATTGTGTCCATCGAAAAATCGGCAATCGTCGGGATTTCGAAATCGAGAGCCGTTTTTTCAAGACGAAAATTAAAAAAAAAAAAAAGAAAAAAAAACATACCCCGAGAAGTTTTATTTTTGCGCATAATCAGCAATCGTTAAAAGTTCGCGGTTAGGCGCTGCTTTTTCGTTTCGCTTTACTTTTAAAACAATTTAGAAATAGAATAACCAGGATTGGATTTTTGTACAAAAGAATATCTTTAACAAGTTAAACATGAGCTTTTCTGAAAAATACGTTTTTGCTGGTATCTTAATGATTTTCTTTCAACAAAATTTAGATTTGTCTGGTGGATTAAAATTATTTTTCGAATTTTTTTGCTTCTATGATCATTTTTTTTTAGAAATACAGGGACAGAAATACGTGTGTAATGGGTTTTGTACAACTTATTTTTTATTTATTTATTTATTTTTGGTTGACATTCTAACATTGAGCACGTGCTTCGCCGAAAATGGCGTGTCATTGTCAAGTCTTCAATCCTTTTGCATCCTGTAAATACTTCAATTATTTTGATATTCTGAAGCTATTTTTATGTTGTGCTACGTTAAATATACTCATTTTTCATTTTATTTTAATAATTTATTTATTTTTGAACTCAAATTTTAGCTCTTCCAATTTATTGGTTTCTAATAGTTTTTAAGAAAACACAGAACTTTTAAAGACAAAGTGCTTCCTTGACTTTTCATTTGTTTATTTAATTACAAAATACAGGCACGTTTTTCCTCGAGTTCGAAAAAATCGAGTAAAAGCTGTAATTTCAAAAGAAAAAAAATCACCATTTTTTCTTGGAGGGGGGAAGAGAAAAGAATAGGGGGGAATAGAATACATTTTGCATGCACAGACTGGGAAAATAGGGTGATCACATTATATCCTGGTCTTATTCTGAAATTATAAATTTTCTTCATTGAAAAAAAAAAGATTTGTTATCTGATTGTTTTTATGCTTGAACAAATAGAAAATGTTGGTGTTTACCATTTTTACCATTCCTTTGAATTTACACTTGAATAAGCCAAAGAATTGCTTCCAATCTACCTTTCCCTAAAATTTTCTTTTTTCATATTGATGAAAAATATTTCACGATTTTTAGGTTTTTCATATTAAATCTGTAAAGAATCTGTACTGTTCATCAACATTTACATCACTTTTCAAATTAATCTTGATTTTTGTGCAGACCCTTTCTTAGAAGTTAATTCCTGGAAATTTTTTAAAACCTCCTTACAAAGTACTTGAATTTTATTTTTAAGATTGTAGGGGAACCTTGTATTGGGTGCAATCTGATTAGTCTTAATAAGAGTTTCAAACAAGTTGCATTGTGTTGACCAATCAGATGGATACTCAACGTTAAAACCCGTGAGCGGCGAATTTTCCGAAACTGCATGTGCGCGGACTTTGTCCCCTGACTGACAATAGAGCATGTGATGCATTTATTCAATTTGAATTTCACACTTTCATACTTCTGCTTTGGGGGATAATAAGTTGTTTTGACTTTTAAATGTTGCTAAATCCTTGTACTCATTTTTTTGTATCAATAAATTGTTGCACATAATCTGTTTCAGATATATTTAGTTAAGTTCTTTTTTTAGCTTTGGTTAAATTTATTTGCATAGCCGAAAAAAAAAGAATAGTTTCGAAAAGCAAAGGTACACTGTCTTACACTTTATATTGATATTTATGCTCTATTTTGATGTCAGCGTCAAATGAAATAGTTAAAATTGTAAGTCATGGAAAATTGTTCGCAAAAGTCATGGAAAGTCAGGGAAAGTCATGGATTTGAAAAGTCCAGGTTGAGCAGATACCCTGTAGTTAGTAGCGCGATACGAAATAATAGTAGTTTGTAGCAATTCCTGGAAACTACTTTTGAATTAAAAAAAAAATAAATAAATTTTAAAAATTAAAAAAAAGCGAACAAAGGAAAAAAAACAAGGTAAAATTGACTCTGATTGGTGCAAGCCTTGAACGAGTACAGTAGCGGGCGCAAGGAGAAATCAGAACCATAAAAATATGAGCTGATTTTAGATACATTATTTTGACAAAATACATTCTATCTCTTTGATGTCATTGGTTTATTTGGCATCATAAGTTTTATATTCCTTCAACTAATTTTCATTTTCCTAAATATTCCCTGGCAAGAAATTTAAAAGAAATTGAGGGTTGAATTATTTCAACTTATGAATCCTTTCTTGTGGCGAATATTCATAAAAATTGTTTAAAAAAATCTAAAATGGACAAATTTAACAAAAAATAAATAAATAAGAAAAAAAAAAGGAAAAGTAACAAATAAATTCAAAGACAATCCCTAGTTCTATTCCATATTCAAATGAGTTAATTTAATAATGTAAACCACTTTTCGATTTTTTTCGCTCAATCCTCAAAAGGTGTATGCTTTTTATTTATTTATTTTTTAAAAAGTAGTGAAGTAGCGACTACAATTCAAAAGTAGTTTGTAGTCGCTACATTTTGAAAAAAGTAGTTGTAGCCGTAGTTAACTACATTTGTAACAAAGTAGTTGTAGTTGTAGTTCGCTACAAAATAAATGTAGTTTTTCCAACCACTGGGCTAAGGCAGGAACATGCAATACACCGCCAACTCGTTTATTTAGATCAATGGACTGCAGTTTCGGGCTTATTATGCTCTCATCAGCATGGAATACGAAAGTAAACGAGTTGGAGGCAAAAATCCTCTTATAGAGCAAAGAGAGCCGAAAAAAACTGGTAGCTAATCTGAAATTAGAATGCCAGCGAGCGACCGCACTTGGCGGTGTATTAAATAATTAGCATGTAGGCTATTATTAGAGCTATTGTTTGCTCAAAGGGGAAAAAAAAGAACTTGCACCCCCCTTCCCCCAGACACTCTGTCTTAATTTTTTCCATGGGCAACTACTACACAAAGTTCTTTGCTATCTGTTGAATCAATTTGCTGAAGTATACCTGCTAGGGATGCACCAAGTAGCACTTTGGCCGAGTACCGAGTACTCGGTCTTTCACTACTCGGTCGAGTACCGAGTACCAATTGGTTTTTAAAAAATCATTGACATACAGCGGTACAAGGTTAGAAATCATTACAAAATTTTACTGGTCTTCTCGACCAGTGAACAGGAATATATACTGGGGAACAAATGCGATATCCGACCTAGCCTTGGCGACTTTTTCCTGTTGGCGCCAAAAGACGTCGCCAAGCATTCGATGTACGACGCCAATTATCGCACATCGATCTTGGCGATGCTCTTTTGGCACCAACAGGAAAAAACGAAGATAAACATGCAAAGTATCCTACAATATTATGCAATACAATATAACACAATATGCAAAGGTTTTTTCAATACACTTACCTTGGATTTTTTAAAAATGCTTGTACCAAAAAGGTCGTGCAGGTATGTTCCGCTCTTAGGGAAATTATCTACTCACAAAATGTATGAAAAAACGTTAAATCCCAAAAATATTAGTACCAAAATTGCAATTTTGTTAATAAAATTCTAAAGAAAATTTCGAGAAAAAAATGGTTTTACTTTTCTTTTATTTCGTAATCTTCCCAATTAATCCCCCTTACTATTTCTAAAAATTTGTTAAACCTATCTTCATTATGAAACTCACAATTCTTTTTGAACATGTAATAAGCAAGATAACATTTAAAATCCCCCTTCCTATTGTGTGTAGGTAGTGTACTTTTAACGTGTTGCCATGTGGATTCAATGGTATTAGTGTGACAGCCTGTGTCGGGGTCTACAAAATGAAGATCGTGATTTACCGCGAAATGTTCAAAGCCTTCTCTATCTAAAGTTTTGTACGCTTTCCACCCGTCTGAATGTATGGTAGTACCTGGCAAAATCCATTCTTTAATAACAGAAAATAAAGTATCCCTACTCCTATCCCCCACAGCAACAAAAAACATTTTACCCGTCCCCCTTTCTGTTCCCCCAAAAACCCACTGACCCTCGACTGCATGACCCCTGTTATATTTTCTTTTTCCAAATTTTGATTCGTTTATTTCGACTATTTTGTCAACCCCCCCTATTTTTTCCGAATGTAATTCTATGTAATTTATAATTTCTTCATTTATATAGTTTCGCCAGTCTGTCATTGTGTGAGTAGTAAAAAAATACTGCTTTTCGATGTCTGCCGTTTTCGTACCAATAACAATTTCGTATGTCAGCAAAAAAATTTCCTCCAACTTCAATTTACTCAGAGTAAACCACGACCCCCACCTTATACTAGTTTCTTTCCCACACATTTTCCCATCTACTTTGTTTCTGCATATAAATCCGTAGCCATCAGATATATTCTTTCTATTTCTTATTGTCATTGACGAACTGCATCGAGTACAAATAATTTCACTTTTCAATAACCCTACTTCCCTTAAAAATTCCAGAAATACCTCTTTGTTCTCAAGTAATTTAAAAATAAACAAACGATTTGGCACCCCGGTACGACCATAAGTTGGGCGAGAGCTAGAAAAAATAAAAGACGACTCATTTAAGTTTCAACTGATATTTTTCAACAACGCTACACACCGAACTCATAATCGGTACGATTTATATATGACTAAAAAAAAAACCTAAACAAACAATTTGAAACTTTAATACTCTAAAATAAAGCTTCGGAAAGTTACCTAAAGTTTCATCGGAAACTTTATTTTAGAGTATTCAAGTTTAAATTCCTTCAAAATCTCCCTAAGAGCAAAACATACCTCACCTACCTTCCACACGAACGAAAAGAAGAACTTCAAACTGTGCTTCACTCAGGGTTACCATACTCACAGAGCATCACTGCAGAATCCACGGCGCACCGCACACCCATGACGTCACAGACATTGCGTTTTGTCTGGGGTGCCATCCGGAAATACTTATCGCCTTCGTTGGCGTCGCAGGTCGTATAACGCATTTGTACCTATACTGGTTAATAGACAACATCACTGGTCCACCTTAAATCATTAACCACATTTTTTTTCTTAAAAAAAAATCGGTGGTCCTTGGATTGTTTATTACTTTTATGGTGATTCAAGGCGAGTTTTACTGGTCTGGAACCAAAGGACCAGCAGTAAATTCGAACCCTGGTACATGAACTGATCATTGGATTGGACCTCTATATGATAGTTCTTAGAATAAAAAACCCACTGAATTTAACTTATGCATTGTTTAAAATATTTTATTTATTTTGTCAAAAATTTTAGAAAAAAGTTATTTTTAAAATGAAACTACATTAAATGAATAAATATAAAACATAAGTTGGAATTATGTTAATCTATTATTGATTAGTTCTAATTCTCTAAACTTGAATAATTTAAAAAATCTTTTGGGGATATTAAAATAAAGATTTACTCTATTGAAGCATTACAAACTGCAATATTTTCAAAATTAACTTGAAAATTTCTCACTAGATGGCAGTATACCCATAATTTGATCCTCCAATGAACAATAGAGAAGAGTTTATATTACTTTTTCAGAAACCAGAAGCAGTAGCTTCAACCTGCTACATTAATAAGAGTTAGCATTTCCAGATTTCATTAAACTAACTTCTTTGAAAATTCACTAATGATTCCCCTACACCAATATTCAATATGAAAATGTTAATTACATTTGCACATTCTTAGTTAATTTTTATACTGATTTGGTATAACTTTTTAAAAACTTATGCGTAGAATTCAGTCATATTTTATAAATATATTAATTGTAAATGATTGCATTATACATATATTTGCATATTTTTAATTATTGAAAAATGTGTCTTGAACTATTCAATTTTCTACAACTACTCGGTACCGGCCGAGTACCTGATCCAAATTTGGCCGAGTACCGAGTACTCGGCAAATTGGCAGAGTTGGCCGAGTACCGAATATTTACCGAGTACTTGATGCATCCCTAATACCTGCCAACCTCTTCAAATAAAAAATTGGAAGATTTGTGAAAAAAATTGGAAGATCTCTTGAATATAATCACTTGAATTCAAAATAACTTAAATGTTTCATTAAAATGATCTGCCGACTAAAAAAAAACATTAAAAGTTTCATTAAAATGTTAAAAGTAACGTTGTCCAATTGTCCAATAAGCTTCAAAATACATTTGCATTTATTACTTCTTTTTGCTATTGCGATTCATTTCTTTTTCCTGAAACAAACTCCTTGAAAATATATATCCTGTGTCATTCATCTATCACTCCAACAAGCCAAGGGAGCAAATGGATTGTAGACACAACACAGTGATAATTTCGCTGACTCAAGCGCACAAGATCAGCCATCAGCCTACTAATAATAAGCATTGGAAAAGGGGGGGGGGGTGGCACAGATAGCATTGGAAATTTTGATGGATGTTTTGAATTATTTTTTGCAAGCTCATTTTTTCCTGATGGGGGGGGGGGGTGCTTGACTGAAGTTGTATCAAAGCGCAGCACATTATAATCTGCAACAAAGAACAGCTGTCCCTCCCCCTCTCTCTGCTCTTCAAAAAAATAGATGAAAATTATTACTTACATTTGAAATAACATATCTTGGTAGGAAAGAAGTATGAAGAGTGAAAAAAAAAATGCAAAAAGTTTTTAAAAAAGCTGAAAACGTAGTCGCCAGCTCAAAATCTTTGGTCGCCAATGGCAACCGTATTTCACGAGCCCTGGTTAAAAGCATGAATTTTTGTTTCTGTCATAAACTCAGAAATATGTACCTGTAATGGTGCAACCAAAATATCACCTCAAGTGTTCCGTTTGAAGAATTTAAAGTGTTACTAAATAGCACACGTTGGAATTGTGAATACAGTCAACATTGTAATTTAGTATTTTAAGGTAAGAAAAACTGCCTTAGTCTTGGCCTAAGGGTCTTACTGCTTAACTCGCTGCTTAATGCCCAAGTTTTGCCTTCAATTTACAAGTTGTACCCTTACCATTGGTCTCTCACTGGTTTGCTAAATTTATTTTAGCTACTGTTTGATGGCAGATTAGCACTTTCAGCTTCATTGAAATGATTTCTTCCTTCAACTCAGTTATTGTATATTCCAGATTGAGAAGTTTAGATTACTAAATTAAGACCAAACTGCAGTATCTCGATGGCTGACGGTATATTGCATAAGGTTTAGGGTTAGAGCAAATGAAACTCTGCATGGCTGGAAAAAAAAATAATTATGAAAAATCCGAGAAGGCCACTTCCTGAAATTATATAAATAAATTTATAGTTCCACATTCTTGATTTTATAAACTGTATGTCAACTGTAGAAAGGTTCTGGAGTTGGTTTACACTTTACATATGTTGAAGCATATGTATTTCAACTGTGTAAAGGTAAGATATATCTAGTATAAAGCGTAACTAGATTAGTTGATCGCTGTGGTCTTGAAAAATTTCTGGATTTGCCCTTGTTTTTTTCTGATCACAGTTTTTGACCTGAATGAACTGGATGCATTTCAAATTGATTTGTATTACATTATTATTAGCATCCACAAAGAAGCATTAAATTGCGGAAAAAAATAACCTTTCGAAAGTTCATCAGTTGAGCTGGTTTGAATTGTTGCTTAAAATGATTAAAAAAATTGTTTGATCCCATTAACCAATATTTAGAAACTTTATTAATTCATTTCTGAAAAACCTTGATTCAGTGAAATTATGGTTTGTTTTTTGCTTTTCAGTCAAAGGAAATTTATTCAAAGGACTTTGATACTACATTTTCAGATGAGGTTCGGGCCCTGATGTAAGTTCTTTTGTCACATTATTTTTGTTAGTATATAATCATTATCTCTTATTACCATGTCGATCCATTAAGCATTTTCCATTGCATGAGTAGCTGTGTTCTGGTCATACCTTGAAACTTCAATATTTTTTACTGTGCTTCAATCAAGCCTTCAGGTTTTCTTGATACAAATTTCAAAAATTAATATTGGTATTGTTCAAAATTTATATCAGTGCTGCTATCATTTACTTTCATATTATATTCTCATTTTTTTTCAATTTTTAAGTAATTATTTGATCACAATCTATTTTGATCTTTAGGTTAAATTATTTTTTTAAAAAATCTATTGTGTGACTGTTTAAATAATGAAAAAAAAAGAAAAAAAAAAAACAGTTGCTTTAGCTGAAAAGAAAATAGTGTTGTATAGAGTTTGTAAAAAGTAAATTTTTTATGTTTGGTGATTGAAAATGAGCATCTTATAACTTGTATTTTTAATATACTTATTCGCTCTATTTGTATTAATTCTTGGTGAAATGGCATCAGTCAGCTTACTAGCAGTGTTCATTTGTGCCCTTTTAATAAAATGGTATTCAGTTTGCTAAGACATGTGTATTTGTAATACTTAACCTTTCGTGAAGGATCAAATGCAGGGGTGGCCAACCCCACGGTACACATGCCACAACGTGGTACGGCAGAGCAGTAACAGTGGCACGCGAAGATTTTTTGAAAAAAATTCTAAAATTGAGGGAAAAATGTCGATCTCAAAAATATTGATGAAAACTAAACCCCTTGAACTGATAACTATAATGATATTATGACGATTAAGTGTCAGGAGGCTGGCTTACAAATTGTCTAAACTACAATATTGCAAAGTACTTAGCGTTAGCTTCGGACATCCAACGAAACCTGTGACGCTGTAGACAATGCTTTGTAAAGCATATTTGTGCTTGACACGAATGAAACTTTCGATGCTGCAGAATGGATTCTTGATCTGCAATAGTTTCAGCTACGGGTGATGAATTTTTTTAAAAAAGTTAACTCTACAAGTAAAATTAAGAAACCAGATTAAACAAAATTCGGTAAGGTTGCATAAATGAAGATCCTTAAATTGTTTTTGTTACATTACTTGAAAATAATTTGGGAAAAAAACTTCAAAAGTATCATCAAATTATTTGTCACAAACCCCTTGCCAAAGAATGAGACTTTTTCTCTGCTGGTGACCCTGTAGAGTTCACTGTATTAACAAACTACGAGTTAGAGCTCTGAATGTTTTGTGAACTTTTCCCAGGAGAAAGAGGAAAGCATGGCAAGTTACTCTTTCATTGAAATGTGCAATAGCTGTTCAAAGGAAAAATAGTCAAAAAGATTTTAAAATTTTAGGGTGTGTGTTTTTTAAAGTGTTTGGAAGGAAAGCAATGAGGACTTGCTACTTAGGAATGAAGAATAGCAAATGAATTTAGCTATGCCATCTCTTATTATCCGGCGTTTAAGTAATTTAAATTTAAGATAGTACAAAAAAGTTTCTTAAACCAGTATAGGCCATCTACATTCTTTTATGATGCAACTTTAGTTTTTTTCTCTCTACTTTGAATAAAAAAGAATAAAATATTAAATTTAATACTGAAAGTATCAACCCAAATTTAATAATTTTCCAATGATATGTGGAGAAAATTTTACATCTATTTTAAGTATACATTCTGTGTTAGGTTTGATGGTTTTCAGGATCATAAAAAAATGCTGATCTTTTCAAATTCTTTGTCTATTTCTCTGCAAGATACTACTTGTTATCCTTCTGAAATCCAAATCATAATTACTGACCTTTTGCATTGGTAATCAAATGTAAGAGCTTACTTCAACAGAAAGTCATCCACGTTAAATAAAAATTTGGAAATTTGTACCAACAAATTTTTTTTTTTCACATTTACACACTTTCGCCTTCTGATGCTGGGTTAGATTTGGTTCAAAATGCGCTTCTAAACAAATATTTTTCATTATGAATGCAGAAAAATCTAAATACTGTTGAATATCAATTGATAGCACTTAAAACACTTAAACTTCTTAGGATTCTCAAGAACTAATCCTAATATTAATGAATTGGTAAAAAAGATACAGACTCATAAACCACATTAAGCACAGACTGTTTAATTTTTAGAATAGAATGTTTGATGTTTTTTTCTTTTTTACGCATAAGCCAACAGACAGAACTTATAAAAGTTTTTATTAACGATAAATCTTAAGTTCGGACTTGTTTTATCTTTATTATCATTTAGATTTCAGTTGCTCAGATTTACAAGAAAAATGTTTTATTTGAGTAAGAATTACAAAGTCAGCTAACCTAAAATCTATTTTTAACTTTTAAAAATTTTCAGTTTGTTGGAAAAATACAATGTGGCAAGCTGAGCTTTTTCTCTCCAGATAGCGGCACTCTCCCTAAAAAGATTGGCCACTCCCACCCCTGATCTAGTGGTAATGGGTATTTCGTTTTTACTGCAAGACCTCTATTTTTACAACTCTTGAATGAAATGAGAGAAAGGGGGCAGGGGTCCCGTTGACGCGCTATAGCGCGTAAAATACAGCGATTTCAGGAAAGGGACTCAATGCTTGAAACTTAGTGTGTCCCGCGGGAAGCGCTAACATTTGTCTTGCAGGGACGAAAGTGTAAAATTTAGGTGGTGCGGATTATCTATGACGACTTTGTTGTCTGTAATGTTTTTTACACAGCCTGAATCTGTAATGTTGTTAATTCTTGATTATAGATTAAAAATTACTGTTTCACCTTATTTTTTTTTCTGCGGAGTGCGGGACCCACTATTTTTAAAATGGACCCGCTTTTTCAAAAGCGGTGAGTCCTTGGGACCCAGCTTTGTGAGTATCTAGCTGGAGCCCTGGGGGTGGGGGGGGGGGGGTCAAACGAACCCAGCACTGCGACCAGAGGTCTATTGTACTTTTACGACCCTTCATTCAAGATGCATATCTTTCAATTGCGAAAATGCTCAATATGAAGTGCAGTTTTAAGATGCATGAGGAAGTGCAGTTTAAAACAAAACAAACAAAAAAGTCAAAAATTCGAAATGCAATTTTTTTTTTTACGGATGCTAGCTCCCATTTCCGTATATTAGGGAAATCAAGAGCATTAAAAAAAACAAACAATTCAAACACAAAATTGAAGTGGAAAATTTTGAATGCTTAATTAGAAGCATTTTAATTTTAAAATGTAGGTATGAATATAAATTTCATGTTTTAATTTGTTGAATTATGTTCTTTCCTCTTTTAGGTATGTATGTGGTGATGTGAGAAATCCAAAAGGGATTACAGTTCTGACAGTTTTAAAACATTTACGCAATTATCTTAATAAACTTGTGAGTGATATTCTCTGATCTGTGATTGGTATAACTTTGATATACCCCCACAAAAATTACGCGCCAAATTTGGCACTCCTTTACGGACTTTTTAGGGTTGCTGTTTCTTATTTTGGTGTTGCCAATTTAGGTTTTTTCAGATTTTAAGTTTTTGCTGTTGCTAAATTTAGTATTTTCTTGTATTTTGTAACTATTTTTTGAGTTTCTTTTAAAAGTTTTGTGGCAACAACAACAACAGGTATTTTCCTTCGCGAGAAAAAAAAGTCGCTAAATTTCGATTTGGGGGGGGGGGGGTATATCAAAGTAGTTCCTATTTAGCCCTGTTTAAGATTACAATTTTTGCTAGTCGTTTGTACACTGAATTTTTATCAAGGATATGTTACTGTTTAATATCTTGTTGCCTTATTACAATCAGGGCCGTATTTAAGGGGTGGGTTTTTAGGGTTCAAACCCCCTCGGAAATTTTTTAAAACTATTCAAAAAAAGCCTTTTTAATGCTTTTTTGATGAAGAATAACATTATTATTATTACTATTTTATTTCTAATTTTCTTATTTACTTTTCAATTTAATTTGAAAAATAAAATTATTATTATTAAATGATAGTAAAATTAATTTATTTATTTGCAGTATTTATCTTTTTTGTAGTTTTTGCAAACATAATTTCATACACAACACTACACCTTTTAACTCGGGCGAAGAGTCTTTGTACACATCAGGATTTTCTCCTGCATTGGAGAGATATGTTATTATTTTATTTTTCATGTCAATGACCCTTGAGCATCTACTGTAACAAAAAGCAATAGAATATAGAACATGAAATCAAATTTTATTTATCATACTAGCTGCCAGGGCAGCTAGATTAGCTTCCTGCAGCATGTTGATGCATAACGTCCCCCTTCTCTAACTTTTACCTCATTCTGAAGTTATATTATTTGATATAATTTAATGTTCATTCGATTTCAAGACATACCACGCACGTGGCCCGGCGTTGCACGGGCACTTCGTGCCCTGAAAGTAGTGAGGAAAACTTCAAGAAACTACTCCCCGCCAAGGCGGCTCGCTAACATGCGCTTCACGCCTTTACTCTTTTCCTATATAAAAAAAAATCATTTGAATTATTGAGATGCTTCGCGCCTTCAAGATGGTGAGGAAAGTTTCAGTAAGTTCAGCTCACTCAAAGGAAAAAAGCAGACATAAATACTCAGTTTTTAATATAAGTAGATGGCTTTTCAACAAATGAATGTTTCAAAATATTACCAGTAGCTAGCGATAAAAATTCTATGTAAGTGGCCCGCTTATGAGTCTCGTGTTTGATTTAGTTAAGCCTTCATTCAAAATGCTCATTATCATTGTTATTACTGTTTCATAGCAACGACGGTTTGCAACAATGGATTTCATATTTAATCATTTATTAGGCTTAATCGCTTTAAACTTGATTACTTATTAATTGATATCTTCACTAATTAAAATCGTATAATTATATAAATTGAAACTAATGAAGCCTGAAAAATTACCTATCTATCGGTACCTGGTTTGACTTTCAGTTCATTGGTGTTCAGGAGAAAGAAGCGTGACATAGATAGATAGTTAGAAAGAAAGATAGAAAGAAAGAAAGATACTCGGCTTTTAATATAAGTAGATAAATTTCATGCGAAATGTGTTGGTAAAACACTCCCCGAAATAAGTCTGGTTACGGCCCTGATTATGATCATTATTTGAAAGATGAGTGCTGATTTCTGTGTAATGCTATGCGGGAAGTTATCGAATGTCCACATTTTTGTGTTGTTGGTTTTTATTAAATTGACGTGTAATTAATTACCAGTTAATTCATGAATTAGATCAAAATGCTTAGGAAATAGGATTGATCTAATAAGTTGATTAAATACATTTGAAATTGGGATAGAATATCCAAATTGGTGTGCATCTTATTTTCATTTCAAAAATATGAGCAAAAAAGAAAACGCAATATATTTAAAAACTGAAATAAGTTAAGAGACATTATATGTATTATTTACGGGGTTTTTTTTTTTTGCAATTTACAAAAGATGATTTAGCAGAAAATTGTTGTTAAAATTTTAATTTATTATTATGTAAATAATAAAATTTTTTTTTGGAACTCAACCATTCTATAAAAATTTAAATGCTTTATTGATCATCGCTAATAATGAATTTGTGAGTACATCTCTAATGCATGTGTGTTAATCTCAATATGGTAAACCAACCCACAGTGTTATTAATGTAGTATTAGTTATAAATTTTGTTGTAAAATTAGTTTTTTTATTTTAAAACCTTAATTGAATTTAATTGTTTGCATCTGAAACCAATACAGATTTTAAGGACTCCCATGTTTTTAGCATCCTGTGACTTAATACTTGTCCTTAAAACTTCCCAGAGAAAAGGTGAAAGCTTGAGTCCTGGTTATTGACTTAAGCTGGTAGATTATAAATAAGCTCATGTTTCACAACAAATTACAACTTTACATTAGGTTAAAACTAAAATTAGTTCAACTATTGGCTCTAACTCGATATGCATTATTGACATCGTTTGAATTGCAGTAAAGTAATTAAACATTTGTGTTCGATTCAAAATGTGCCACATGAATTTCATTTGAAAAAAGAAAAAAAAAAAAAGAAATCATAACTAACAATAGTTTTTAAAAACTATTGTTCATTATGAAATCAATTTTCTTTCTTCTTTTTAACGAACTCATAATAATATATTTGATTCATTAAAAATGGTCCCTAATCCCTAGGTTGTCTGTTTTGACGCCTAGAAACCTAAATTAGGTGCCACAATGATACCTAGATTTGAATTCTTATTTCTAATTCTAGAGTTAAGTTTTCGTCAATTCTGTATTTATGTGCCCATGTTTCTTACAATGAATAATATTTTAATATGAAAAAGGAATTCTTTACAGGTATTTCAGTTAAATTCATATGTGAATGTAATACTTTTCAGCACTTTCATTCAGCTCTTAATATTGACTATCATTTTTCTGTTTCTCTGCAGCTTGCTGATGCAAATAGGATAGCATATATGCGTCGTGACAAGTTTTTGGAGCACCAAAGCATACTTTTTCTGTTGCGAAAAGATAAGGTAAGAGTGAAAATTGCTTGCTACTCTTATTCCATCATCTTTTTTTTTAGATGTCATCATTTGTAGCCATGGGGTAATAGGAGTTTCTTTTTCATAGAATAACATAAATAAATGAAATTCTTTATTTGAATTTGGGTTGTCAAGGGTCTGGCTAGAGGAAATTCGGGTCCGTTAACGGACCCTTCACAAAAATACGATCAAGCAAAACGGACCTTTCACAAAAATACTATCGAGCAAAACGGACCCTTCACAAAAATACAATCAAGCAAAACGGACCCTTCACAAATGCTGATCAAACAAACGTACATTTCACACATTATTCATTCAAAAAGCAAATCTGAAATCAAAATAATGCATAGCAGATTTCTGTGTAAAAGCCCATAACTTTTGGGGCTTTTCTGACGTTAAAGAAGGGAATTGCTTATCCACCAACTTTGCGAAAGAAAAAAGTCGGCACTTCCTACCTGGCCCTGCGATGCTCCGGCAAGCAAAAAATCTTTAGTGTAAAATGTAGCACTTTTTGTTGGTTTCTTTTAAAGAAATTAACAACTTAAAAAAGGTAGTTTTTTTGCTTTAATGGTTCTGCTTGTTTGTTTTATCATATGCTAATCAAAGTGGCTTGCTGCGATGTTGCTGTTATAGATTTCTCTGGAAGTGCAGAGTAAGGATTTTTCTCCCTGCTATGGACTTAAACATAAAGGAAATAATAATAGCAATTATCAGCAGAATGAACTTAGAACTGCAAACAGATAGCTAGGGTTGGAGAAAAAATGGGATTGCTTCTGGGTAGAGCGATCAGCTATTTAAAATTAAAATTATCTCCATCTGACGTCTTTGGTGCGATGTTTTGACCTTATTTTGGCAGAAAATTAACTTTTTTTTATTTCATTTATTTATTTATTTATTTATTTTTTAATGCTTACAAGGGTGGTGTTTTGGTCATATTCAGTAAAATTTTTGACTTTAATAAATTATTAAAAAACGTTTTTATATTTCTGATGCTTTCATTTTGAAAAAAGCGATCTCTGCATCCGATATAAAAATCGAATTTACTTACTTTTCAAACTAATTACTCTTTATTAGGAGGCAAATAAATGAAAATTCGCTTTATTTTTTGCTCAGATCATTATTTTAAATATTTTAAAGCAAAATTAACTGTTCTTTTATGCGTCTAAATGTTAAACAATCGTTCCATTTTATTTTTGCATTAATTGTGGAAATAAACATTAATAATATGTTTACCATAGACCTTTAAAATGCAATTCAAAAATTCATGAAAAAAATTCACCAAAAAAAATTATTTTATGTTCCGTTTTTATGTTTTGGATGTCACTTGAATGATCACTTTGAAAACTGCAATCTCTTTGCATCCGCTACAGGAATCGGACTTTTCGCATTTTTGATGTTTAATGTGCTTTTTTTTGAGGAAAAAAAAATGAAGTTTTTTTTTTATTAAATAATTTTTTTTTCCAAATTGTTTGATTTTTACAAAATTATTTGATTTTTCACAAAATTATCTAGTTTTTCACAAAAAACGGACCCTGTGAAAATTCCTGGACAGACCCCTGGTTGTAGAGGAAGGTGTATCCAGTTAAGAATAAAGGTGAAAGATAGGCCAGTTATCCCTCTCCCCAAATTTGTAACCAACGTAATTGTTCATTTGTGTGTATTTTGTTGTGTTCTCCCTAAAAATGCATAGATAGCCCTTTGCCCTCCCTTAGAAAATTCTGAAGTGATAAGTGTAAGAGAGGGGAGGGGCGCATTTTTCAAAATGTAATCCTTTTTACTCTTCAAGGAAATTCGGTCATTCGCATTTACACACTTTAGTAAGCAGAATATTTTTGCGTAAAATTTGTGGAAAAGAATAAACTAAATACCAACAACTTGCTCTTTTCAATGAGTTCCAAGAAAAAAAAAAGAAATGTACTTTTAAAATCAGGTACACAGTTACTGCAGACAAATTCATCAAAAATTTCAGAAGCTGAAACTTCCATCAACTAACAGGGTGGCCACAGATTGGGAAAACCAGGAATTATCTAGGATTTGAAAGATTCGGGAAAAGTCCGGGATTTTAGAAAGAATCAGGGAAAAGCCTCTTTTCATAGGATATGCAATGCAGCTATTTTTGCATTTTCTTATGGGCAACATCAAACATATATTTCCACATCTGGATGGTACAACTAGGGTTTAAGCTCAGTTTAAAAATCCGTCAGCAAAAAAAAAACAAAATGGAAGAAAAGGCTTTAGTAAAATGCTAAAGTGTTGAAGGTTAATAAATACGTTTACATTACTATCTAACTGCCTCTATGTATTTCATCTCCTGTTAAAAGCAAAATTCAAAATTCAACAATGACATCTTTTAGGAAATTAACTCACAGTAGGTATTTTTTTATTTATTTTTTAATTGAAATGAAAAATTTAGAATTGCACCAAGAATTGAGAGAATAAATTTTCAATAACACCAATAATGCATTCATTGAGGGACAAAATGCCTCTTAAGACCATATTGATGAACTTAATAGTATTTTATACATGTTAGCTAGGATTTATAATAAGATTAAGGTCAATATCGCGATACTTGCTTCCTCTCTCGGATGATGCTTTTTTTATCTTGGAGAAAAAAAGCAAAAATGCCTCGCTTCATTTCATAATTTGGATAGTATTTTTGCATTTTGCGAAAAATGCGACCATAGCGGAAACCCGGGTACAACTGAGCTGGTGTTGTATTACACGTAGTTCTGCTTTAGCCCTGACTTAGGGGTGGTAACTTAAGGCCTATTCACATAACGACCGATCCGGTGGAACGAAGTGGTTGTTTGGACGTGACGGAAGGAGGTGAAAATTTTCGAGCATTCGTACTAGTTCCATCCGAAAGTCACGTGACGGTGTTCCCCCACTAATTACAAAGAGCGTACACCTGGCGAGAGCGAATGACGTCGCTACTGAGGAACCGGTTTGTTTTCGGCCTCGACAACATCCAGCATTCTAGAGCGGCAACGGAAGCCGATATTTCGGCGCACTATCATGGCAACGGGTTTTGAAAACCAGTTTTGCAGCAAAAAATTCGGTTCGGACGGGCGGATTAGTCGTTATGTGAATCGGCCTTTACTGCTTAATAGCCAATCTTTGCCTTAAGAGTATTAAGCTCTTAGAATCTAGATTTTGTTCGGATACAGGTGCCCTTTTTACTTTAATTATAAGCTTCTCTTTTAATTAACCAAGTAATTTATCTTCATTTATATCAATAAAATATTTAAAAAAATCGTATTTTTAACCTTTTTGCTATAAAATGAATTATCTAAGAGTGTAATGTTATTTACATATGCTCTTCTCATTTCTACCTTTCTTTTCAGGAAAAATTAGGAAGACTTATAAAGTACATGAAAATTAAAGATTATAAGTGCGCTATTGGGAAAAAATATGCTGAATATGGTGAGTGTCTACTTACATCTTTTATCTGCAATTAGTTAGTTATTACTATATCTCTCACAAATGGCTATTGCTAGCGATATACTTCTAGAAAACTCAGTTTCTTGAAAAATGAAGAAAAATAAAAAATTATTTGTAATGACTAATGTGATAAATTTATACTAATAAAAGACAATGCAAAACTGTTGTTGTTTTACTTTTTTCTGGCAAAAAGTTTCTATCCTACTCTTTTTGAGCAAAGCCTTCTGAAGTTCTTAGTGGCTAAAATAATTTCTTCCCAAAATACTGCTCTAAATGCTATTATATTATCCATTTAAAATATTTTGTTAACAGCCATTTAAGCTAGATTTTTTGCAACATATTGTTAACAATTTGAAATAACTCCAAACTTGCCCAAAATTAAGCTTCTACTCTTTTTGCTGTTTCAAACTATCATTCATTCGCACATCCACTTCTTTAGATTAAGTATAGTCTAATTTGAAATAATTTTATTTTTCTCTGCTATTGAACATAGCATTCAAATTCTGTTGTTGATTAGAAATTTGGAGCGTGGAAAGCATGCTCTTTTAATCTATGCTTAAATGCTTGCATTCCTTGAAAAACCCTTAAAAACTCCTCAATTTCTGTAAAGTTTCCTTAAAATTATTTTGCCTTACTGCTCTAAGTTTGTTGTTGCTCATTTTAAAATGTTTATTTCATATTTGACCAGAGCTGACCACCGCCGATAAAAGTTGTAACGCTAGTTTCAAGAATCAAATATCCAAATATTAATTTACTTCTATTTTAATAAAAACAAGATCTTGTTTTGATTAATGTGTTGTCCCCTAGAAATCTTAGAAGATGGCCCACGTGTTCATGATTGTGTTCAATTTTTGTTGGAAATTTTTACACCCACAGAAGTAAAAGATATCCGGAATCAGAATGAGCTGGATCCAATCAGCCAGCGAAGACTGCAGGTTAGTTTGTCATGGGTGTCATGAAAATGAAATAAATGCCTATTCTTAAATGTAGACGCAGGCCCGTCATTTCGGGGTTCAGGGGGGTGTCAATTGCCACCCCTCCCCCCGACTTTGGGAAATCAATGTATTTGCATGTAAGTAGGACTGATTTTTGCCATCTTTTGGCAAATTTACATTGTATACTAACCGCTTTGCCCTCCCCCCCTGGAAAAAATTCGAAATGATGGTCCTGTGTAGACGACGTAATTACGTAATTGGAAAGACTAACCCAAAAGGAATGGTGGCATTTAATTCACTTAAATGATCATGTCATTAAAAAGAAAATTATTTATGTTTGGGCAGTAAAATACATTTTTTAATGAAGTAAAATATTTTCTGTATTGTTTATGTGCCCCCAACCCCCCTTGATATATTGGCCACGATCATAAGAGCTATTGCTTATTGTACTTTTTCATGCTGTTTCATTTGTTCACATATTTTCACCTACATTTTAGTATGCAGATTGTTCTTTCAATTGCTGTGCTGTTTTAAATATTTAATTCTATTTAGCATGCTTTTGCATGCATTTTTCTGTAGTTTTAGGATTCAGAAGCTAATGTGCTAGAGTAAATAAAAGCTCTAAAAGTTTAATATGTTGAGAAAGAATTGCACAAAAACTGCACTCAATGATGGGGAGTAATTTGTCACATGAGATTTTTCAGAATTACCAAAGCCTGGGGAATTATTGTTTCATTCTGGCAAGATTGCCTAGGTCGAAAAAAAGTTAGTGACAGGAATATATATTGTTATTATGAGTATACTATTGAACCTACACCTATTAGATTAATGACCTAGTTAGGATGTGGTGAACGAGAGAGACGAGTTTCGATTGCAAAGAGATGTGAATGAAACTGCTTGCAGCCCTGTGGCTTTGTCAACAACAGTAAGCAGAGACACTTCACTCCAGGTTCTCCCGTATCTACCACTTCATGTGGTTTGATTAGTTGGATGAGGCCCTAAAGAGCGCTCTGTTTTTTGATCCAGACCAGGAGCCGAGCAAACTCCTACTCCAGTACCTATAAAGGTATTGGTTTTCTTGGAGGAATTTGTATTACGACCCATATTTACCATGCCTCAGCCACCATAGTGGAATTTGTGGATCTTTGAGCGGCTAGCATTGAAACTGGGACTCTGTGGTTATGAGTCCAACGCCTTACCGATCAGGCCACCACTGCCCAGTAAGCATCCCAAAATTAGGTGATCTAAAAGCCAGTAGGCTTTTTAAAACTTTATAATTATCGACTATTCAAGACAAAACACGCACTTTGCATAGAACTGCTCAAAAACACAGGGGATTTTTGTTTAAATGTGGAATAAATAATAAATGTTTATTATGCTGCATTTTTGACCAAATGGTTACACTGGAATGGAGTTAATGAAACAATATTGTAACGCAGTTCATTTTGATCAGTAAAATTGTTTCACTATTACAATTGCTTAATGTGTTGTTCATCATTGAGAATTAAAGACTTCAGAAGATAGACAGTGTTAAGAAACATTTCAGAGAGAGAAGGTTGTATATCTGACACATGGTGTTGAGCTTCTTTTAATTGAGCCAAAGGCATAGGCCAATCTCTCCTAAATAGCCCCAAAATCAGAAGTCAGAATGCATAAGTCTGGAGACCTTGTGGTTGTTATCAAAATCTTGCCAACCCTAATAATTAATGTGCAATAATTTTCCAGCAGAGTTGCTTTCATAATTGAATATTAATGATATGAGTTTATCTTCCAGAGAAATGATAGCAGGACACGGACTATGTCAAATAAAGAATACATGGAATTTTCAGAAAAACAGCAATGCTCTTTTGGTAAGTTTTTAAATTATATTTTAGTGTTTAGAAAAAGAAAAAAAGACTAAACCCTATTACTAAAATGTTTCTAGTATCTTTACTATCGCATGAATAGTTTTGCAAGAGAATTTACTTGATGTAAAGCTCTTGTTTAATCGGAATTTCTGTAATGTGTTAAAGATATTCTATCACCTCTTTTTATTTCAATGTAGAGTTAATACATACATATTAAGAAGCCAAAAACATTTTCGTATCGCTCTATTTCAGTACACCAAAGTAATCTTTACTAATAATATAAAGCTGTAGAGTTTGTTTGTTTGTTTGTTTGTTTGAACGGGCTAATCTCAGGAACTACTGGTTCGATTTGAAAAATTCTTTTTGTGTTGAATAGTCCATTTATCCAGAAAGACTTTAGACTATATTTTGAAAAAATTCGATAAGCGATTCGTTTTTTATTCGAATTCAAGGCAATTTTCACATAAATCGCCGAATACTGGGGTTAAAAATTACTTGCACATATTAATGTTATATATCGGTGGAAGCAGAAAAATTTTGTCCGTCCTATGCAGTTTGTTCCGATTCTCTAACTTAAACACAGCACGAGTTATTCAATTTTTAAACTTGCCTTTTGCAAGGCTTCACCCGATTTCTTGCAATACTTGGTTCATTAAAACCATCAATAAAAAATAAACTAATTATTCCACAGTTTTGATTTTTACGCCATTGGATAGAGTGATATTTTTAACCCCAGAATTGATTCGACTTACAGTCGAAGAACCAAGTTTTTATCTCCACTAGAAAAAAAGTTACAAGCGTTTGAACTTTGAGTTCGAAAACCTCTTTCCTGATCAAACTATTAACGTTTTATTGCATTGCTATGGCGACATCTTTTAAATTCATTGTTGGTGTCCTTTTCTTCATTTCGTTTCTTAAAAGCATTTCATTTTACGGCATTTCAACAAGGCAAATAATGCGATCGTCCGTGTTTCACTTGAATTCCTGCCTACTTAATGACTTATATTTTTTTTCTGGTACCATTTTGAAAATGTGTTTCAAATTAAATTGTTATTCATGTTTTTAGCAGGGATTTTTTTTTGGCTGCGATCTAAATATTAAAACAACTTTTTTGTTTGGAATTTTGCAATTAATGTTACAGGAAGAGAGCGGTTTGAAAATATTTGTTTTTGGTAGGGAATTGTATTTGTTTATTAGGGAGAGTGTTAAATATGTGCTACTTGACATTGTTTTTATTCCTGAGGAAGCATGTGCAAATAATGCGATTGACTTTTTGATGCGGGAAAGTTTTTTAGTGAGCTGCTTTAGCGGGGGGTAGTTTTTTGAAACCGGTTTTGCTAAAACTTTCCTCCCTCCTGTAAATGCGAGCCGCCTTGGCGTCGAGTAATTTGTTTTAACTTTCCTTACTACGTTAAAGGCGAGCCGCCTTGGCGGCGAGTAGTTTGCTGAAACTTTCCTTGCTACTTTAAAGGCGAGCTGCCTTGGCGGTTAAAAATCATTATATACCGCCTTGACGGCGAGTAGTTTATTTAAATTTTCATCACTACTTTAAAGCCCGTACAACGCCGGGCCTCACAGCTAGTACTCAATATTTTTCAAAAACTAATTTAAAAATGAAAGCAAGGTAAATTAAAAAAAAAAAAAAATATGTTGGTCAAAAAATGAATGCGTTTTAAAACTATTTCTACTCTAAAAATAGTTCTAACTGTGTGGACAAAATTCCCCAACTGTCAATAGCTCTTATTAAAAAATAAATAATTCACTTGACCAAACAAAAAGCACTTTATTTGCGACACTCTGGCACATTCAACACACATTACAGCACCAAAACAAACACCTAACTGCAGACAAAGTTAGCTGTCTTAAGTAAATTTAAGCCGCGTAGCGGCGTTCGCAGTGTTACATGATAATTTTCATTAAAAAATCGAAAAACCATACTGTAATGTAATAATGAACAAAATTTAAATTACTAGCAAATGAAAGAGCATAGTAAAACTTTTTTTAATGCGTGACATTAAGTTAACAAAGCTAGAAATGAGCTCTTAAACAGCCGCTGTAGCTATGTTAACATTCAAAGATATCAAAATTCTGATAGCTGTTTCCAGAACTTTTTTTACTAAATTTAGCGAATTTTAATTAAAATGTCACCCGTCTTTAAGAATTTATGTTTTAATATCTGGGGTACAAAGGCAAATGATTTATGTGTCAAAAAAGGTGCCTCCATATGCTCTTTCAATTGCTACTTTTTGAAACATTTATCTTTATTACACTATTCCTTGGTTAGTAACTTAATAACAGTAACTGTCACCATATCAAAGATTGAAAAGTGTTATTAAAGCTGTAAAATAGCCAGTAATTCAGTTCTTGTTAAAAGTTCATAATTGCTCATTAGAAACTGAAAAAAGTACTTTCCTTCAATTTATCCTGCTTTTTCAATCTTACATTTATTTTAAAAATATTTAGCTCAACTTATTGTAACTTTTTCTTTTTTTGTAGTGAAGGATGGCCTTAGCTTTTTTGGAAATTGGCTCCTGAGAGACCTTGCAATATCACTGAAACCAACAACACGAAGTCTTGAAATTATCAATTTTTTGATGCGGGACTACATTGGGGAGGTAAAGTTTTCCTTTAAGAGTTACTTAATATGCCTAGGAAAGTAAGCTTTTAAGACTAGTTTAAAGAATTGCCTCATTCTTAACCTTTTGGATCCGGGCTGTTTTTTGGAAATTTTTCTTTCGACCCAGGTATTACGACAGTTGAACCACAGATTTCTTTTCCATTGAAAAGAGAAGGTATAAACTGTCATACCAGACTTATGAAATCTTGAAAAAATCCCCGGTTCCAAAGGATTCGAGTGATAATTTCAACCCTGTTCTCTAAGGAAAAAAAGACTTATGGTACAACATGTGTACCGTCCAATTTCTAAAGGTTAAAAGTTTCAAATTACTGTGGAACCTTGTTTACTTTGACCCCATGGATAAGGAACATATTTTGTAGACTTTAAAAAAAATAAAATAAAACTTTACACAAACAATAATTTTAAATTATGATAGTGATCGTGTTGCTGTAAGTATGGAGAATAGTCGCCTTTTCTTTTAACCAAATCAGGGTTATGAAAAAGGAAAAAAAAAATTTTTTTTTGCAAAAGTCCAGCTTACCCGAGTTCTTTAAATTTTTATTTGAGTTCTTAAAAACTATTGATCACATTCAATAGATGTACTATAATTTCCAATGATGCGCTTACATGTTTAAAAGTTACATTTTCTGAAGCGCTTTTTTTTGCCTTTTGCTGATGCAGCGCGCCCTTTTTTTAATTGCCATTCCCTTTTTTATTCTGGCACTGGCCCTTCTTCCCTTCCTAATCTTAATGGCTAGAGCAAGCACGAATTCAATGTTCAAGAATGGAAAAAAAAATGGCATCAAACAATTTTGACTGATTTTCAACTTGGTGTGTTAAAATTTTCTTAAATCTTTCCCTCCTGTCTATGTTTCCAGATGGAATTAAAAATCGCCAATCAGGGTACTTTTTGTAACAGATGGCGATCTAAAATTTCTTTACTGCTGTTTTAGTGGGTCATTTTCTGAAATTTGAAGTTTTTTTTTCTTTTCAGTTCAAAAACAAATGCTCGTTTTTTTTTCTGCAAAAAACATTTAAAAGTGAGCTAATTTTTAGTTTTAATGGAGCAACTTTGAATCTGCCATAGGATGATGCTCTAGAAATTTTGTCTGTCTGAAAAACAGACAACATTGTGGAAACTTGGATTCTTGAGCTTTTTTGGGTATATTTTATTTTTTCACTTGCATACATAGAACATGAACTGGTATTTCCATGATATAGACATGGATTTTTGTGCATAAGTTACCCTAATGTATCATTGTTCATAGCAATCTTAGCTACAGTAATTATAGTGATGCTGGTTAATTCCGAAAATTACAGTAAAAGGAAGTATTGTAGAGTAAGGGTGGGTCGATTTTAACTTTTTTCAAAATCGAAATCCCCTGTGGTTGAAAAGTTGTGTATTGCTACAATATTTTTTTGGATAAAATTGCCTTGAAATCAAAATATATTTACATCTCCCGCAATTCCCTTGAAGTTTTGACAAGTATATGAAAAATATTGTTTTAAATTTAATTAAAAAAATTTTTATGCAAGATTTTTTAAAATTGCCTCTAGCCAAAATAGTAGCACAGAGTGAGGCTAGACGATGCATCAATGTATCGTGAAACACTGGTGTATACTAGGGTGGTTCACAAACCTATGGTAAAAAAAAAAAATTTGTCCTAGATGTCACGGCGGTACCCTAATATACTGCCAAAATTTCAACCTCCTACTTAAATAAAAAGACGGTGCTCAAAGCTCAAATAGTTCTCCAGTTTTTGTCAATTTTAAGCATTTTTCGGTTGAGCGGGGAAAAAAAAATTCCAGGTGTTTTGCTATCATTCTTGTTGATTCTTTTCTTCAATGATTTCCTGAATCCTAATATGGCCACCTTTTTCCCCCATTGTCTCCCACTTTTTGAAAATAGCGCCCCCCTCCCTTCCTATTTTCATCAGATTTCGACAATTTCATAGATATTATTTGTAGGGGAAGGAAGCATTATATTTACCATTAACATTCTTCTATAGGGCTAGAGAGGGGAAAGTTCAAAATCATAAACACTTTTCCCAAGTTAGGAGACTCATGGGGATATTTTCCCCTCCCCTCCGTAAAATATTTAACGTATCATCAACAACTCGTTTTCTCCAGCTTCAAAATTTTACACTTATATTTTGGTGCAACACAATAATATCGGACTGCCTTCTATAACTCCCAAGTCCAAAAACTTTTTCAAGCTGTAAATTTTTTTTTTTTGAACCTTGGAAACATCGCATGTTACATATGAGTCGTACCGCAGATTTCCTTCAGCAAAGAACCTTTCGGTATTATTTATATTCATTCCAGTTATTTTCGAGCGATCACCGTTAAGGAGGAAACAAAGATCATATTTGGATTCAGTGGGGCATTTTACATAAGAAACAGCAAGAATAGTGTTAGATACATTTGAAGTTCATTTTGTGTCGAGCAGTGTTGTTATACTATAGCAGTGCTGTTATATTTGATAGAAGTTTTTAATTAAAGCCAAAACATTTAAACTTCTTGCTATGCAATTCAACTTTCTATGTATAGTTATACAGTCGACGCTCGATATAACGACCGTCTCTGTCCTACAGAAAACAGTCTTTATAACGAGTGGTCGCTATAAGAGGTAGAATATAGAGTATATTGGGATACAGTTGAGGGTTTTCTCACCGGTCATTATATTAGGATGGTCTTTTTAACGTGTGGTCGTTATAACGAGCGTCAACTACTTTAAAAACATAAAAAACATGTTGCACAACTCTTTCACAACTCTATTTTAGCAAGTGTAAGTTTTGAAAATCATAGCACAACATGTAGACAAGTAGTACTGCAATCTACATCGTATGCTGCGATCTACTAAATAATTGATTGTATCAAAAACGTTGCTATATAGATTCAAACGATTAAGAAAGTTTCCCATTGTTTGAACTAATATTTATTCGTTGGAAAATGAGAATAATTGAAAACAAAATCTCTTCCAGGAAAATGGTCTCTTTAGTCTGAAAAACTCAAAAATTGTGAAAATTACGAAAAAGCGTAAAAATGAAGGGTGTTTGAGCACCATCTTCCATTAAGAGTAGGGAGCTGAAATTTTAGGAGGGTGATCTTATACATAAATGTAAAAAAAGTAGGGTGCGCCTTGGTCCGTAGCAAAAAAAAATTTTTTTTGAGCCACCCTAGTATACACCCTACGTCATTACACTGGTTTAGAATTATTCTCTGATGCATCGGCATTGCACCGTTGTACGGTACACCCGTTCTAAATCCTATACTTATTCTAATCTATTGCTCACACCAGTGTTGAATTGGCAGCAAGCCAATCCATATCCAGCATAGCAACCAATGACAACAAGCCATGTTAATTCTGCCAATTTAATCTCTAATCTCTAACAACAGTGTTGAATAGGCAACGAGCCAAACCAAACCAAATTCTGATCGATGTGAAGAAATTAAGGTTTATCAATTGGATTTTCAACCAGCCAATCAACTGCGTTTTACAGCTCTGGTTAGAAAGTGTGGCATTAATCACAGCACTGTTTAGTTCTGAGCTCCTGTAATTTGTTTCGATTTCATGGAACAGGGAAGTAATGAAATCGTGCTCTCTTTGACACTTGACTAGGACATGTTTGATTGTGTTCGGCGCCTCCCTGATTTAATGAGTGCATTTCTAAAAGGAAATGAAAGCAATTCAATGTTAGATTGATGATAATTTTATGCAATCAAAGATTAGTTTTTTTTTTGTCCCAAAAAAAAAGAAGCTATATCTAAAAATTTGAGATGTTGGGGTCTTTTTTTTCTTATTTATCGTTTTGCTTTTTTGTTATACCCTGTAGCAATTACAGAGTGAAAAATAATAATCTCTTTCCTTTACAGCATGGAATGAGCTCAACATCTATTCGAAACCATTCCAGCGCACACCCACGTGCTCACACACCCAAACCCTCAAGCCTATCCCAAACAAACAACTCTATACCACCCCCCCTCCAAAAAATAACAAAACATCATCCCCCTACAGACTCCCTATTTAACAAAAACCACCCATTCTCCCCATCACCTCAGACCCCAGCTCGTACAACATCCCAAAACACCCCTCCACCCGCCAAAATCATACTATCTCCCGCCCCCTATCACCACACTTCAAAAACCCCCCCCAACCATACACTACTCACGCCCCACCCCCCACCCCCACCCCCACCCACCACCCGTCCCTAGACCCCCCCCCCACCCCCCCCCCTCCCCCCCCTCCCCCCCCCCCACCCCTCCCCCAAACAAACAATCTCTCTCACACACACACTCCACACGCCCGAACCCCCCGCACACCCCCCGACACCCACCCCAACCCACCCAACACCCCAACCCCCTCCGCACCCCAACATACCCCCCCCCCCCCCCCCCCCCCCCCCCCACCTCTCGCATAACATCACACCTACCAGACCCACCACAACCCCCCCCCACTCTCACATCCCCCTAGAGAGATATCTAAACCCACCAAAGAAGCACTAGTCGACCCCCCAGAACACACTCACTCTCCCCCACACACCCAAACCGCAGCACCTACCACCACACAAACTACGGACTTCTCCATTAGTACCCCTCAGCCGACCCCCGAAACATCCACGTAAAAACAACCCTCTAGTCATCCCATCAACGCACCAGTGCACAACGCCCCCCTCCTCCCCCGCTATCTAGAGTATACCGAGTCACTGTAGTGCCCATACACACGAGCTACATCACAACACACCTACACCTGCCAGATCTCTCTACCTACATCCTAACATCTCCTATAGTTACGTGCCTACTCATAAAAACGCCCCCCCCTAAACCCGGATGAAAATACAGCCCTGCAAGAAACCCCCCACCCCCCACCAATAAGTAACCCCCTCTTAGATCGATAACACCACGATCACTCTCTCTCACGACGTCCATGGTACTCGCACCACTCCCTGTGAATAGTACAGTCTTCTAAGAGAACGACGCTGCCCCCCACATACCTCAACATACCTGCTCCTCCACCCCCCAACCCCCAAGATCACAACCCTACATACACTAATCGCCCTCACTATACCCACCGCACGAATAAAACCACAAACCCCCCCCACATTATATAGTAACCATGATACACGCATAACCCTCCACAAAGCCATACTCTCGAGGATCCGACACTCACAGAGCCCTACAAAACCCATCCCCCCCCATCCCCCCCCACCGCCCGAAACCCGACCCCTGAAGCAACAAATGCTCTCTCACTCAGGGCTACATCGCTCACTGCAGTAGGCCGCATCTACTCGCGCGCCCCCTGAGACTGATGCATACGTATGTGTCCCGATATATCGTGCTCACAACATACCCATGCCCCCTGTCCCTACCCCCTCGAGTATCGCAACAGAAATGTGATGACAGTTTGTCGCTGCTCGACACGACTCTCTCGCCTTCCCACAACACCAACCCCCATATATCTAAGCCCCCTCACCGTCTGTGACCTAGTACTCACCACTAAAGAGACGCTAGATTGTTATTCTTGTCTCCAAACTAAGATCATGTGTGTGTCACGCCGTATGTATCCGCAAAGCCATACATCGCCAAGCCATACTTGAGTGTTTATACGTACCGCGCTACCCCACACTCACCCCCCTCCCCCCCCGCAGATGTGTACCCCACTACGCTCTCGTCGCGTGTGTCAATTGATATATGTCTCGAGTACCACGCTGCCGCCGCCCCGTCTATCACTGCGTGTGAGCACCCCGCCACCGGGCCCAGTTATACCCCTGTGTGTACCTCGCTACTTTAAGCGCATCCCAACATCGCAGTGCCCTCCCCCCCCGACCCCCCCCCCTTCAGCATCACCCGGGACCCCCCCCCCGTTGCCCCACCCCCCCCCCTCCGCTCCGCTCAGTTCGATGCGAAGAGTTCTTTGAGCATTCTTGAAGAGCAGACAACCCATGGTAGGAGAATGTCGAGAAGCGCTGTCGACGAGTGTGGTGTGATAAGAGGATTGTGAGATAGTACTGTAATTTGATTAATTTTCACTATTGGGCCCTGTGTTCGCTGGCTCAGTGAATTTAAATATTTGACAACAATTTTTAATCAATTTTTGTAATTTCTATTGAAAAGAAAAGCGATTTAAAAATTGCATTCTCCGTGTGCATCATATTTTATGCAATAGCTCAAAATTAGTCATTATTCTCTTTTCCAAATCTTGAATTTTATGCCTTTAAGGGGGTCTGGGACACATCTTGAAAAAAAATTTATTAAACAGTTTAGAATTTTGAAATTTTTTACACTAATTCACCATCTGTTTAATAAGCAAAATCATCACATACATGACCAAAAAAAAACTTTTTTCAATTTTTTAATTTAAATTTTTTTCAGAAAAGGGGGGTCGCTTTAAATCGCAAAAACTTAAAATATTCTTGAACAATTTTCATTTTTTTTCCTTCAATGTGAACACAAATATATAAGCTTTAATTTGTATTCGGCAATTTTAATAATAATAATTTGAAAAAAAATTAAAAATATTTGAGTAAAAATTTCGAAAAATTCGAAGGTACTTTTTTTTTTCAAAAATCATATTTTTTGAACAAAATTTTTTTTTGAAATTTGCCGAATACAAATTCAAGTAAACTGTTTGAAAAAGATGTTCTCCAAATTTCGGAACGTTATCTTTATTAGTTCTTGAGTTATAAGAATTTGAATTCAAAAAATCCGGAAAAATTGCATCATGGCGAAAAACGCATTTTAAGGGAAGTTATTGCTGTGGCAACAGTTGCCTGACGGCTACATTAAATTATCATATCTTCCGTTCTAACTAAGATAGGAACAAGATTCAGACCTCATTTTAAAGAGAAGAAAACAGATTTTTTTTTGAAATAATAAAAAAAAAATGCAAAAGTTGACGATTTTTGTGTCCCAGACCCCCTTAAATCTTTTTTTAATACTAAGCAGTTTCTATTGCAATAGTTTGAAGCAATATGCTAGAAATTGGAAACATTTTGCGCAATTTGCAGTTTGCTAGTTACTTAAATAACAAATAAAAATTTTCCTTTCGATTTTTTCTCATTTCTTTGCCCAACAGATTTATTTACATCCTACCACTTTATGTATTTTTTTTTTTTTTAAAGTCATATACTTGTGACTTCCCTCATTTTAAATGACCATTATTCTGATATAGAAAGAAGTTGAGTGTTCAAAATCAACAAAATTTCAAGGATTGGGTATTTTGCCGGCAAAATGGTGTTTTTGTCGGGACAGTGGCAAAAACTGGAAAAAACAAAAACCATCAAAAATGAAAAAACTGGCAAAAACTAGATCAAAAAAATTACTAAAAAACAGTATAATTTTGACAAACTACAACTGAGAGTTTAAAATCAGGAAAATTAATTTACATCTTTTCATTGGTATTAATTAAATAATTAAAATATTTCAAAAAAAATTCTTGAGGGGGAAAAAACTTGAAATGGATTAGAGAAAAATGTTTCTAAACTTGTTTTTGCTATTCAGTTTTGGAAAAACAAATATGTGTTCTAATTCTAGTGAAGAAATTTAATTGAATTTAATGAGTTTACTATTCAATGAACTTTTCATCATTGGTTACCTATAGTTTAATACGAGTTAAACTATGTTGCCAGCTCATCTCAGAGCAACAATCAGACATTCAAGCCTCAGAACAGTAGTAAGATAGCTAGGCCAGTCATATTGTGGGGTCAGGAGGTGAAAATTGCCCCCCTGATTTATGGAAATGAATGCGTTTACAAATAAATGGTAGTTGCTTTGGTTATTTTTCAGCAAAATTTGCATTGAATACTAATGTGGCCATTTTTTGTCTTTAGTTAACAAGACTATTTTAGTGAAATTCACCATTGTGAAGATGTTTCACTGTCCAGAGATTTTGGTTAATATTTTTATGGTAATGGGCCAGAACTAAAGCATTCCGTTATTGAATGAGGTTCCATCATACTGATAATAAATAAATATAATTTAATTAGATTGCAGAAATAAAAGTGAATACTCAGGATAAAATATGTACCTCGGAACGACGTAAGTCCAAAAATGGCGATTTTCACTTTTTTGCCGCATTGCATGTTGAATCTTATTCCGCATTGACCCATCAGAACATTTTCCTAAAAAAGAAATTCCTTCACAATTATTTAGCAGCGTAAAAAGAGCGCTAGTCCCACCCTTTGCATGCATCTGACAATCGTTTTTGCCCTCTAATGAAAAGCGACGCAAATGGACCTACGTTAGTCTGGTTCTGAGGTGCGGAAATAACGTGCTGAAATTTCGAAAATTTTTATTTGCTTCCTTTTAAAAGTACTTTGATTCATGCTTTATGATGATGCAAATTGAAACAGCATTCAAATTTGAAGATTATTATTATTTTTTGGTGAAATAGTTTAAATAATTTTTGCACTGAGATGTGATGTTATGAACCCTGAAAACCTGTGATTTTATTATTCATTTTAATTTTATTTTCCAAAGTTTCAAATTACAATAATTTAAGAGATCCTGTACCTTCATTCATTGGTATATTTTAATTCATATAATTATATCTTTATTTATAGTGCTAGTTTGTTGTATCACTTGCATACTTTCTACTATTTTTCTATCTGTAATAATTTCTGTATCTCTAATCTGTAATGCTTAATTTTGATAATTCATAGATTATCAGGTTTGAAAGAGAAGTCGGATAGACCCCCAAGTGTCATTTCTGTTATTGTTAATTCATATCTTGCTGAAAGTTCCCAGGTTAGTAACACTTGATTACTGTTATTCATATCTAATCTATTAATTCGATCTTAATTACATAATTGATTCTAATAGTGCTTGAGTATTATCTGTTTCGAACTTGTAAACTAACCTTTATAACAGAATGAGTTTCAGTAATGTTAGATTAGTGTAATATTGCCAAACTAATTTTAGCTGTAAAGTAATGGTTTTTAGTACTGTATGAGTGTTATTGTTCTTATGAGCCCATTTTCAACATAAGACTATTTTTAAAAATAAGGAAGGAAAAAAACCGTAAAAGAAGGCAGAAGCTCCCAACAGATTTTCAGTTTGTCCCTATGAAAAAATGGACAAAACTCTTTAAAAATGAACCTTAATCTTAACTTTGAATGGTTAAGATTAATGATGCACTCCTTAAATCGTCAGTTTGACAATTTACTTACTAGCCAATTTCAGGTGCTTAATCGGCTGAAAAATTATTTTGATATTAAAATTATTTTTGCTTGTAACATGTAATTAGGCTGGATGAATTTTAGCGAATTAATCTGCTGAATGAATTTATTACCCATAACCAATAGTTTCAAATGCTTACCGTCATGGCTCCATTTGATTCAAAATGTTTAAACTATCATGCTAAGGATTTAAACAACGCATTATTATTATCATTATTAATCTTTTTTATGGAAAAATAGAAGGGATAGAAGAGGATACTATGAAAAATATAAAATGAGCCTTAAATAAAAATAGTAATAATAATAAAAAACAGTACCCATAAACTTGATTATAACATCTGATGATGTACCTTTCGTCATGATATATGGAGATAATACAAAGTACAGTTTTTTATCTGGATTGTGGTATATATGTACATTGCACACTTTAAAAAGTGTTAAGTGTCCTGATATTTTTGTAATTCTGTGTCCTGATTTTTTCGTTCTATGTTTCTAATTTGTAATCCAATCTAAAACTAAAGTAATATCGTAAAGTATAAATACAACGTGAAAAAACGCAGAAATACGCAGGGATACCGAATATTTATAATGCAGTATCCCTGTGTATTTGTGCTTTTTTAATGTTGTATTTATACTTTACATTTATTGCACAAATGTTGGATCTGTAGGGGTAATTATGAACAAATTTTTACACTTTCGCACGCTAATTGCTCTCTGGAGCACCATGTCCTATTTAAAAATCTGGACACCCATCAGAAACAACTATTAACTCCTCTGCTACACTGCGCGACCGTTTTTTAAATTTTTTGGCTGATGGAAGTTTTTTAAAAATCCTTGTTCTTAATTACCCAATTGTTCATGATTACCCCATAGTACATGGGGTAAATATGAACATGCTTTTCCCCTGGCTTTTCAGTGAATTCCTTGACTTCATCATAAAAATGATATACCACGAAGGGATATCTGGCTTTCTTTCTAGATTTTCGTAGGAGTTCTGGTTTTTTTTAGAGAAATGTTCGAATACCTCTTCATGAAACTAATGTGCCAGTCATCACCTGGCTTTCCATCTTTGAATCGGACGTGCAACCCATTAGCCAAAGCAAAGTCTTGAATAAGGCTTTTCAACTCTTCCTTGTCACAAGGAAACCCCATACGAGCCCTAGCAATTAGATATTTTGCTAAAGTTAGCTCCACATCAGTTGGTATGTCCGTTGGGCGACCTGCTCCCATCCTATCAATTTTGACTTTACCTTTAACTCTGTTGTGCAAAACACCCAGAGGGATGGCGTAGGTGTCCACTGCTTCTCTGTAGGTCATATTTCCATTTGTAATATCATTCACAGCCCTCAATAAGTCTTCACTCGTGTATTAAGGAGGTGGCTTCTTCTTCACATAAGTGCGAGGCATTTGGACGTTCAAACGTACAGACAAGTTTGTATAAATAATTACAAAACAACGTCGGCTCAGTTAAATGGTCAAAATAACTATTTGAATTATAAAATTTGACTTGAAGTGGAAAAAACTACTCTTAAAAATATTCATAACTACCTCTACCTTCAAAGATACGGGGTATTTATGAATACCTTCCTGGAGGGTGCTAAAAATAAAAGACAGTGAAACTCCAGTTGATTCCTGTTAAAGGCTTAGTAACTGAAGGCAAATATAATGAAAACAATATTTTACAACAATTTTATCAGGATGGAAATTGAAGACTGAAAAACTGTTTGACAACTTTTGTGAGAAGGATTAGGATAACTAAGGAAATGGCGAGAACAGTGTTGCCACATCAGTGAAAAAACATCCCTAACCTAATAATGAAGATGTGAACTTCCAGTTGCTACTGCTATTTGGGGGGGGGGGGGTTCCTTCATTGCTTACAGAAGCGCTTATGTTGTTTGTTCTGAATTACCCCATTTTCACAATTACCCCGCTTGACCCTACTGAAATTATTAGTTTGGTTGCTGTAATCAGGGTTTATTTTTCTATAAATTAACCTTTACAGGGTTCCCACGGTCCTTAAAAGTCCTTAGAAACTCCTTATTTTCCATTTTGAAAAATCAGGGCCCTTAAAAGTACTTATTTTTGATTCAAGGTCCTTAAAATTATTTTTAAGTCCTTATTTTTCACTACTGATAATAATTTAATGATTTGAAATTGCTAGCAAGAATGAAAAAAATATTCTTTCAACTTTTCCTTCGTACTGCATAGGAATCCTGTGTTGAAATCCAAGCATTCTCAGTGAGAACAAAGAAAACAAGTGCATGTGGCGGGAGAGGGGTGGAGGTAGTTGTCTAGAAAATATCCACTCACCATTTTTGAGTTTGAAAAAGTAGCAGTTGAAGAAATAGATGAACTAATAGATGCTTTATTAATAAGAAAAAAAAACAATTTTTTTGTCCTCTTGTATTTTTCAGTCTGTAATCAATATCACAATGATGATTTATTTTAAAACAATGGTGCTCAACCTTCTTTAACTCGAAGGTCACACTTCATTTTAAGATGAATGTTGTACACCAGAAAGTTTAAAGAAGTCTAGTCATTTGAAGGTTTGTCAAATCCTTTTCAACTAGTTCTTTCAGAGCAAAATGTTTTTAAAAGTAAATACTGACTTGTAAATAATGAATTTTTCAATGAATTATTTGTCTGGTGACAAACATTTTTTTCTAGAAGCTTAAGCCTTTAGTATTTTTGATCTCTAATCATATTGAAAGTTTTTCTTGATAGCATCGTAAATCATGAAAAAAGAAAGAAAGTTACCAAGAACTGTTGTTTTCACAACTTAATTCTTATTTTATTAATACTAATTTTTGCAACTATTTCTTAGAAACCACTTTCTCAATATTTGGATAATAACGTAAGCTGCTACATGTGTCAGCTTTTCAAGCTGTAGGCACCACTTTAAAGCCATGGTTTTCAACCCATGCTCTAGGCATACATTTTGCCTCATTTGAATGCATTATTCATCATGCCAATCAATGCAATCAAATAAAAATATTTTGTAATTGAAGACTCACACATTTGCGACTAATTGCTTACACTGAAAATTTTAATACATTTGCATCTGCATTGATTCACGTAAAATTATCGTTGACTTTCACTGAATGATTATCTTAAATGTATTGAGATTTTTGGAAATAACATAACAGTAGCTCAGTTTGTTGTAATTTGAATTTTCAGCTCAAATATTCAAAGCATTTCTCAGATAGTTGAAATTTTCTTTTCACAAAGCACTAATTTAGACAATTCTTGATCCCCCTCCCCCCCTGCTAACATTGCATCCAGTGAGTCATGTCATGGAAAATCATGGATTTCAAACTCTAATTGTAGCAGCTACCTTGCATTTTGTAAAAGTTTGTGTTTGAAAAGCTGCATAAATCTCTTACATTTATCCAAATTGTCTACATGCAATTATTTTTAATAAGAGATAATCTTCGATGTGAAAAGTTCTTCCCCTTAGACTATTTTGGAGGAGGAGATTTTGAAAACTTTGGCATATCTGTCCTGAATTTTAGCCCCTGGATATGTAGTTTAGGAAATTGATTAATTCACTTTTACAAAATTAAGTTTTTCTCTTAATTTTACCAAAACCTAACTGTACTAAAGTAAGTAGAAGTAGCATCGAATTAGAACGCCTTGCCTTGTATTGAAATCCGTTTTAGCTTTTTTGTTTCCTTGAGAAAGATAGTAAATTGACCCTTTTTTTAACTTAATGTGTTTGTATAATACACATTTTATACTTTTTTCTGCAAGATGCAGCCTCAAAGATTCTAGTGCATCTTGTACTCAAAGAGTACTTGAATGTCCAGTGTTTAATATAAAATTGCCGCTAGCCTTGGAATTGTCATGAAGAAAAAAAAAAGTTCAGATCATAATTTTTTTGTTTGAAAATTGTTCTTAGTCTTGATTTTGAAATGTAATGATAAATGCTTCAAAAGTATTTTTTGGGGTAAAAAAGTGCTTGAAAATACAGGTATGTTGGTGTAACCCATAAAATTCATGCATATTTGATGACTAATAAATAATTTTGAGGTCCTTAATTTTTTTGAAAAAGGTTCTTAGAAAGTCCTTATTTTTTGTTTTGAAAAAGAAGTGGGAACCCTGCTTTAAAGCATAATTGACTTAATAACATTTACTTATCAGTGTTTTTTTCTTCTGAGTTAACTTTTCTAACAGATGTGGTGATTATTCCCTTCATTTATTGGAGAAGCTGGCTTTGAGACATTTATATATTTACTTAGGGTGTTTAATATTATATACTAGCTGCGTGGCCCTGCAATGCATGGGCTATCTCTGAACAGAAAATTAACAAAACTTGAACAAAAATTAAAAAAAGAATTCCTTTGTATTATAATGGATATAAGTTGTTACTTCAAAAACCTTTATTAGGGCATAGCTGTGCCCTAGGGTGGGGCGAAAAATAAAAAGTTTTTCAGATCAACTTCTAATAGTTGCCAAAAGTTGTCTTTGGTGATAATTAGCTTTCGTGCAAAATTTGAGAAAAATCAGTTAATATCTTCAGGGGGCGCTGCGATTGCAAAGTTTTACCATAGCTTTGTTATGGATTTTATGGTTAAAATATCAAAAAAAAAAAAGCCTTTAGCTAGTCTCTTAGCGTTTTTTTTTTCCTCAAAAGATGTTTTCATGCATTAAAAGCATATGAAATGACTCACAAACATTATTTTATATGATATATTTATATTTAAAAAAAATCCCTTTTTTTCACGTTTTTGTTTCTTTTTAAATGCTTGAAATATAAATATATCATATAAAATAATTTTTTGTGAGTTATTTCATATGCTTTGAATGCATGAATATATCTTATGCGTAAAAAAAATCAATGAGATTAGCTAACGGCATTGTTTTTCATATTTTAACCATAAAATCCCTATAAAAGCTACGGTAAAACTTTGCGATCGCAGCGCCCCCTGAAGATATTAACCGATTTTTCTCAAATTTTGCACAAAAGCTAACTATCACCAAAGACAACTTTTGGCAACTATTAGAAGTTGATCTGAAAAACTTTTTATTTTTCGCCCCACCCTACTGTGCCCGTGTTTTCATCCGCTTTAATAAGACAACAATCTATTAAAAAACTATATTGTCGGCCATCGCCCTCTACACACAGTTGCCAAAACAAAACTTTTAATGAGGGCCATCTCTCAAGAAGAGTGGTAACTAATCCGCTCGTGTTTTTCAACCATTATTATTTTAAAACTATAATAATAACTCCTTACATATAGTATAATGTTCTATAGCCTAAAGCCTTCCTGATTAAATGGACTATTCAACACAAAAAGAATTTTTCAATTCAAAACAGCAGTTCCTGAGATTAGTCTTGTTCAAACAAACTCTTCAGCTTTATATTATTAGTATAGATTGGGTTAAGTGGACATGATTTTCACTAGTTTCTCCTACAATATGCATCAGGTATAGATCCTTTGCCCCATTTCACCGGAATTTTTTTTAGGATGACAAGCCTGGAGGAGATAGAGACTGAGCAGATTATTTTTTCTCTCTTCTTACCAGCAAAAAATAAAAAAGTTTCAAAATTTTTGTTTTATTATCTTATCTAAGTCTTTTTAAATTGCAGTCACATAAGTGTTTAAAAGAAGAAGATGATGCTATTCTGCCTGAAGAAATCGACTCAGCTGTACATAAACTTCAGGCTATTTGTAGCCCATTTACCGTTATAAAGGTGAGCATACTGGAATAAAACTAAAAATCCTCTCCTGAAATGGTCACCCACGAGCTTTGCAAAATGTGCAGGTGTTAATGAAGTTATTTAATTCCACATACTGTGAGAATGTAATGTTTTCATTCTATATGTCATGTCAGTATTTTTAATTACAAAAGAATATCCTATGTTTGTTACTAAACAAAATGCTAGTATAAGCCATAAAATGCAGACTAATGGTGGAAATTGTTTCATTACATTATGTTTACACTCATTAAATCAATTGCAAATTAAAAGTTAAAAAGCTATAACAAAAAGTCCTCCAATGTTAGAAAGATACTGAATATTTTTAAGTATTATTTATTCTGACAAAATCACGGAGATTTTTCCGGCTTTTGCCAGAATTCCGGCATGATATGTTTGTTTTGTAAAGTTTTCCTCCTTTCACTTTTCCAGACCTCAGAGTGATCTCATATTTCTTGTAAGTCTAAAACGATTTTGATTGTTCTGATCGTTTTAGAACTATTTCCTTATTTTTGCCATGGATGTTCATCTACTGCAATTTTCGCCTGAAGCGTTTGTTTTGAAAATATGTCAAGATAGAAAACATATGCGATCCCCAAAAATTGCATACCTTGTTTGAGATTTCGATCTTTTTGCATCTTGAAACTATTTCAATTATTATGAAAGTTTTGAGGTAATTTATTACATTCTACCATAACTTGGCTGGCTCATTTTATTCTTTATTTTAGTAATTTATTTATTACTAGCTACGTGGCCCGGCGTTGCACGGGCTACCTCTGTATAAATATACTATTCAACACAATACCCAATATAAAAATACCACGCACTTGTATTATGTCTTTAGATGTTGTACTAAACCATGACAAATCAAATTATTTATTTAGATTACTAACTATATGCAATTATTAAAAAAAAGTTAGACTCATTTGAAGCCAACGTATATATGTGCTACATAAGGAAAAAACGTTAAAAGAATAATTAAACACAACCCAATATAAAAATACTATGCAATTAAATTATGTGTTTAGTACCAATGATAAAAAATAGTAAAAACGTTACAAAAATATGACGAATCATATTATTTACTTAGATCAGTAACTATCTTAAATCATTAAAAAAAAAAAAAAAAGGTTTGACTCATTTGAAACTTACTTACCTACCTATTACATAAGAAAAAAAAAGTCAAAGGAATAAGAAAACAATACCATATATAAATATACTATGGTTTTAAATTATGTGCTTAGTTAAGTACCTGAGGTACACTATAATAATAAAGTTACGAAGAACAACCACAAATGAAGAACAAATACTAACAATGCAGAAATAAGGAAGACAAAAGTTAATAGAAAAATCCTACAAAACAAATTGTATACCTGAATATCAAAGAAAAACACGAAAACCATTTCGTGATCTAAGCCATGTGGCAGGAGGCAAGACTCTCGAGGCTAGAGCAATTGTCAACCATTGAATGTAGAGGGCGCCTCCACAGTTGCAAATGGTTAGCAATTCTCTTTATGAGCGCCATCTCTCGAGAAGAGAGGAAACTAATTCTTTTCGTAGAGTCTATTATTTTTTACATTATTATTTTTAGTTATAACAATAACTCCTATAGCCTAAAGCCTTCCTGGATAAATGGACTATTCAACACAAAAAGAATTTTTCAAATCGAACCAGTAGTTCCTGAGATTGGCGCGTTCAAGCAAACAAACAAACTCTACAGCTATATATTATTAGTACAGATTTAATGTTAGTAGCTTGTTCATGGCTTGTAAAATTAACTAAAAAACAAGTTCAGTTAATTTTACAAGCTATGAACAATGTAATTTTACAAGCTATGTTAATTTTACAAGTTAATCAGAGCCTGGGTGTCAAGCCACGGGTTTGACACCCAGGCTCTGATTTTTATAAAATTTTGCATGTTTTACCTTTCTATGCATTTAAGAAAGCATATAAAATACTTTTGGAGAATCTCAAATAGTTTAGGTTTAACAGCTTGTTAAAGTTTTTGGGTTTCATGATCAACTAATTTTGTATCTTCAGTGATTTTTAATTCATCTTTTGGTTGATGGCTGTGATATTTCTGTAAGTATCTAGTTTTCACAGAAAGGCATAGCACCCAATCAAATCTTGAAAATTTAGAAGAAAAAAAAGGGGGGGGGCATGGCAGGAGTGACCCAGAATTTTAATAATTTTAGTGATGAATTTTTGAATGTAAATTTTTTTCTTAAATTTACACTGAAGTACTTGATTCATGCACATGCTAAATGAGTCTATTTGGGCTTTGTGTGTAAGATTTTAAGTCCTGTTGCTCTTTATAACTGAAATTTGAAGAAAAATAGAATACTATGTTTGAGAACAAATAATACGTACAATTTTACTTTCTTGTCAAATATTTGATGTGAATTAGCATGGGAAAGTTTTCATTGTATCTATCTACACAATCTTTTCCAGAACAGTTGAATTCCTTGATTTCTGAACTCTAGCATCATTCTAAGTATTTTCTTAAAATCTTCGTACACCATATCTTTGGTAAGCCAGGTAAAAATAAGCAAGGTTTTGCAAGTGGTGTTCACTTGAATGTCAATATATAGTTTTCAGTGAAAGATACATCATAATGAGTTTTGAAAATAATCTTCAACTCAAGGGCATTAATGTATAACCAGGGCCTTCTTAAGAAAAGAAGGTGCCCGGGGTGAATATTTCTTAGAGCCCACTTCCCCTTAAACACACACATGCAGAATGGTGGGTGTAATAGAAAAGTACTGAATATTTTAAAGTTTATACATTATTGAACATATTGTCAGAAATCTACGTGTACCACGAAAGAAAGGAATTAAACATTTATTATAAGCATTTTAATAACTGTTTTTAAATGGGTATTAAATATTAGAACAAAAAAAATTGTACTGCAGCGAAAGCTTACTTTTTATGGCGTTTTCTTGTGTTTTAGTGCCTGTCGCTGCTGGCCCCCTCTTTGGACGGCCCTGTGTCTAACCAAAAGAATAGTGTAGTAGACAGAAATGTTTGAGTAAGGTAACTAAAACCGATGTAAACAGATTTAGAAATGCATAAAAACTTGAACCTAAGGCTTAAAAGTATAAACACAGCTCTGTGCATCCTTTCCTTCAGTACGGTCCTCACACCGTTGCGAAACTCATGGAAAGGATGCATACAGTTGTGGAGAAATCCCATTTAAAGTGCTGGACGGGTGGAGGAGGCTTTCATTCGACACCTGGAGAAAAGCACTGATGGTATGGCGTCATATTTAAACCCAAGTAATGGTATAACAAATTGTATACTTTCAATGTTTGTTTAAAGTCCCTTTTATATTGTACTCTTCATTATGCTGGACCCTTTACCTCCCAACAGGAGAACCCTCTATTTAAAGGACAAAACATTCAGTATTTATCATATGTAATGGTTCCTTACATTCAAACATGAAAATTAAAAAAACAACCAATGTTTAAAATTCCAACCAAAAGTAAATATATGCATGAAAATGTCTCATTCGTGCAAATGAATTGAGCATCATATTCTTGGTGAACGATCATTTCATATATGAAATGACTTTTCTCATGTCCTTAACTTGTGTGTTTTTATAATTTGAATCATATACAGGGTGCCCACTCCTATCGTGGACCAATAGCTAATTTCTAAACCGTTAGAGATAAGCATATAGTTCATTTAGGAAAAAATTTCCAAATTACGAAAGGAATTTTGGGTATATTCAATGTGTTTCAAAAAATCAAGTTTTGAAAGAGTTACGAAATTAAAATTTTTATACAGCCCCCCAGTCCTATCAATCATATTTAGTAAAACCTTCTTGTCACTGTAACGTTTAAAACTTAAAAAAAAACACTGTTCTACCACAAAAATTGACCGAGTTATGACGTTTTGAAAAATCAAGATTTTGCATTATTTCATGACGTCATCAAGAGATCGTTCCACCGATGACGTCATGAAATAATGCAAAATCTTGATTTTTCAAAACGTCATAACTCGGTCAAATTTTGTGGTAGAACAGTGATTTTTTTTAGTTTTAAATGTTACAGTGTCAAGAATGTTTTATTAAATATGATTGATAGGACTGGGGGGCTGTATAAAAATTTAAATTTCGTAACTCTTTCAAAATTTGATTTTTTGAAAAACATTGAATAGACCCAAAATTACTTTCGTAATTTGGAGATTTTTTCCTAAGTAAACTAACTATATGCTTATCTCTAACGGTTTAGAAATTAGCTATTGGTCCACGATAGGAGTGGACACTAGGGTGGAGCGAAAAAATTTTTTTTTGATATTTAATTTTGGTCGGGGTGGGAAAGTTGTTCTGTCAAGTCAACATCTTGAATATAAAATATCTTTTTAAAATATTGATATTTAATACTGCCCCAACAATATTGAAAATTTCAAAAAATCATAGAAATTGCAATTTTTCAGACTTTTTTTTTTTAACTTTTTTTTTTCGATAATCATTTTGGTCGGTGAAGAAAAGTTGTTCTATGCAATACAAATCCTGGATACAAAATATCTTTTTAAACTATTAATATTTAATTATGCCACAATAATGTTAAACATTTTACAAAATCATTGAAATTGCAATTTTTTAGATACATTAGTTAAACTTACAATCACATTGACGACAATGATTAAAATATCTACTTATACTGGTCTGTATTGTCCTTTGATGTTAAAAAACGGCATTTGTTTGCGTGACTCCAAACAAGTTTTAATAAATCCATCCCGTCTGATAGGTCCACAAACCGAAGCGGACGCTTCAGTTACTAGTTTCACGCCCCTTTCAGTGGCTTGATTGGGGCAAGGGAATAGCTTGACATGGGATACTATGATATTATTTGTAGTTTGTGGATGCATGATGCACCCTGAAATAATTTGATCATTAAACTGCTTGGTTAACGGCGGCTCAGTGACTGTCACATTAGCTCAATTTATTATATCAATGTATTCAGTAGCTGCGAAGTTGAACTTAGGAATTTCAAATGCGAATAACATGCCTTGAAGGTTTATTTACCTACCGTGCCTTTAAAATTCTGCGCAATGGCAAAACTTGTACGTCCTGCCTGTCGTCAGCTAATATTGCAATAAGAATAATTTCGGGATGTCCGAAATATCCGTTTCGTTGAATTACTAAGTCGATGACCGCTTTTAATGAGTTCGGTAAATACCGCAATTTCGGGAGTGTACAACAAATCTTTTTAACTGCCACAACCGGAAGGTGTTCACAGCCTTTTAGGGATTTGCCAACAGGTCCTGAAAAACTTTGAGGTCCACTTATACTGCCGTCAAGGTGTTCGAAAATGTGGCGCAGAATAAGCTCATTTGCATGCAGTTGACATACAAACCAGTGTAATGGCTTTTCAAATTTTGTTTCCAAAATTCGAAAGACACCTCCTTGCACTCCAGTATTAACTGCCGTTCCGTCGCTGCCAATAACAGCAATTTTACTATTATCAATATTATTTTTTGTTAAAAAGTGCTGTATTTCTTCACTTACAATTATTGCCTTTCCAGAGCTTAATATATTTAGACCCTGGTTCCTTTATCAAGCTTATATGCTCCTCTAATATAACTTTTCTCCTTGATTCCTCCTTGAAAAGAGTTTATCTTTCCTGCCATCAAAGTATAAACCTATTTGATTAGATTTCATATCAACCAAGGTTGTATTAGTTACCAGAGCTCTTTCTTTTTGTCTTGATCGTCTACTTTTACTTCTGTCCACAACTTTTGATAAGTCACTTTGAGAAACCAAACCAATATCTTGAAGTGTAGCTGAGACAATCACTGCTCCAGCTCTGTCACAAATTTTATACCTATCTAAAGTTTTAGCTACCGCGGAATACTCTTTTAAACCACTAGTTGCATGTGATGTACTCGGTCCAGTTTCTTGATATGTTTCATTTGAACAATGTTCCTTTTTCTTTCTTACTGGTGAGCGTGGGCATGTGCTGCTGCTGATGGAATGAGTAGACATTGTATTTTTTTCCAGAAATAATTCAAATTTTCTCTTTCGATTTATTCTTTGAAGATATATTTTTGTTGATTTCACATCAATGTTGCCAATGGTCATCTTTCTGTCAGTGCGTTAATCAAGCAAAAAATGTCTCTCTGCAATTGGTATTTTTCGCAGTTTTCACAGATGCAAGAGTCAAAAGAGTCACACTTGCATGTTGCTATGTCAAAAAGGGACTTGGCATTCTTTCTGAATTGTTTTATCTTATCACAAAAACTTTTAACATTTTTTCTTGATGCATACGGTTTTAATAAGTTTCTACACTTACCATGATATGCTTTACGTTTTTTCACTATCTCACGATGGTGTATAACCGGAATTGAAGCTAATTCCCATAGTTTCATCACCTTCTCAGCAGCTTCTTCACCTGTTTCACTAACTAGGTTCTTGTATTGTTTTGGTTTGCTGCTGCTCTATCACAGCCACACATAACACAACTTTATGTCTTCATAAGTAGGTAAACAATTAATTGGTAAATCACACCCACGTCCGAAAACAGGGCACACAAAGTTGCTTCTTAAATATTACATTACATCATTTAAACACAATTCAACCTCTAAAATAATTATAGAAGCTTACAAAAGCGAATTGACTTGGAATAAAGTGAAATCTGTTAGACAGTAGACGACTCAATGGAAGCAAATGCGACACGCTGTACGCCAGAATGGTTTTACCCTACATTTCACAACAGCGCCACAGACAGTGGGCAAGGGGGGGGGGGAGTAGAGGCTTGGAGGAGCGGCTAACTGGAAGGGAAAATAAAAAATGGAAATAACTACATTTTCTAGGATTTTGTCAAATATTTAACATTATTGGGGCAGTATTAAATATTAAAATTTCAAAAAGATATTTTACATTCAGGATGTTTATTTCATATAACAGCTTTCCCACCCCGCCCAAAAATGACTATTGAAAAAAATTTAAAAAAAAAAAATATTGAAAAATGTCAATTTCTATGATTTTTTTAAATGTTGAACGCTGTTGGGGCAGTATTAAATATTAATATTTTAAAAATATATTTTATATTCAGGATGTTTAGTACATAGAACAACTTTCCCACCCCGCCCCATTTAGATTTGAATAAAAAAATTTTTTAACATGGAGGGCCGCTCCACCCTAGTGGACACCCTGTATATTCCTTAGATAAATAATTTTACGTTGTGCTTGTTTATGAAAAATAGAATAAATTTAAAAGTGGATCTTTGAATGACAAATTTCTGTTTATATGCAGAGGTCAGGAACAGCTCAAAAAAGAACATCAAGTGGTACTCTTCTAAAGCAGACAGATCAGGCACTAAGTGGAGGGAGATGTGAGCCAAAATTTCTCTCCATTTTCAAAACAATTTCAACAGATGAGAAATCGAGTACTTCTGCACCTACATCTCCTGACATAATAGTGGATTATGATTCTTCCAGAACCAAACCTACTCCAAGAACAGTTTCAAAAAAAGTGACAGTTAGTAATACATCACCTACATCATCAGACATAATAGTGGATTTTGATTCTTCAACCTCCAAAGGTACTCCGAAAACAATTTCAAAAAAAGTAACATTTAGTAATACATCACCTACATCATCAGACATAATAGTAGATTTTGATTCTTCAACCTCCAAGGGTACTCCGAAAACAGTTTCAAGAAATGTGAAATTGAGTACTATTGCACCTACGTCACCAAAATCTTCTGACATAATAGTAGATTTTGATTCTCTGACAACCGAAACTACTTCTGAAATGGTGCAGTTTAGTACTAATGCACCTGAGTCATCTACATCTTCTGCCAGAAAAGGAGATATCGATTCTTCTACATCCAACACAATTTCAAAAAAGATGAAATTTAGCACTATTGCAGCAAAGTCATCTACATCTTCTGACGGAACAAGAGGTTTTGATTCATCTAAATCTTGTCGTCCAAGAAGAAAAACTGCTCCACCAGAAAGATTCTCAAATTTTGATTTAACCTAACAGGAGAGAATTTTGTTTTTCTCTTTAAAACTTTGAAAGTAAAACTTCATTATGTAATAGTGTAAATATCAACTCTATGTAAAAATGAGAAACGAAACTCCATTAACAATCTTGCTTACTGTATACTGTCTAATCTTTTATCATACGATCTTCCTGGCATTTGCATGCTTGAGGTCTCTTCTTATTAATGCGAAATAACATTCAACAGGAAATAAGAAGCGAAAGCACCGGCAAGTGTGCCAATTTAACCTATCCCCCTTTTTCAAATGGAAACATTCCTGACTGCCAGGCGCGGAGTTTGCAGACAGACAGTATCAGATATGAGCTAAATATATACTATAATATACAACAATGTCAAAATAGTTTAATTATCTAAATAAGTACAAAATTTAACTTCAATATCAGTATGGTACAAAGGGGGGAAGAAACAAGTCAGCAACATTTTACTATTCAAGATAAGAATTTCTATTTAGAAAAGTCAACTGTAGGAAGAACAAAATTTTAAAAGGTATTTATATTTATGAATTGTCTATATTTCTTTTTCAGAACTGTATTTCATTTTAAATTGATGTCACATACAGAAATAAATATTTTCATTGCTGGTATCAATTAAAAGACTTGGGAGATGAAGGAGCTATGTAACAAAATTGAAATTGCGAGCAATTAAAGTTCAAAGTTTTATTGTTGCAGTTTTTTTTTTGTTTGTTGGTTTTGTCGTCAATGTGCGTATGAAATTGGTCTAATGACATCTACTTTTTAATGTACTAAGTTTTATTTGCTTACCGTTGTCCAGAGTGTATTTTCAAAAAATGTAACATTGCTCCTTCATCCTCCAAAGCCTTCAATTTACACTGAAATCTTTTTACATTAGACATTCTGAATAGTTTCATATTTTAGATAAAGTAAAAAAGATATGCATATAAATAATATTCAGTAATTATGGAAGTAAAAACACTTTTAGCAGTGTACTGATTTAACAAAACTCGAAACAAACATTCACTGCAATTTCAGAATTCTAATTACAATAAATATGCATATAATTTTCAAGCACTGAAGATTGCAAAATAAAAATTGAAAGGTTAATAAATCATAAGTTCAATAAAAGACAATACATTGTGATCTTTGAATTCACATTATGATTTTGTATAATGACCTTGAAAACTTTTACCTCCTTTCAGTGGCGTATCCAGGGGGGGTGCCAAGGGACCAATGCGCCCCCCAAGATTTCGTAAGACTAAAAAATGGTGGCACCGAATTTTTAAAAAACATGTAACCTTCATGTAAATATGCTTCAGATTTTTTCAATGAAAAATACTTTATGGACATTGAAATATTGTCATATTATTTTCTGTTTTTGACAAGAAGAAGCAAAACTGATTGTTATTCTGTAATTGTGGAAATGTAAGAGGAAAATGAGAGATGTACCCGCGCCTCTCACAAACATTGTTAGACGTTTAAGCTTCCTATTAATTGCAGATTATTTAAATGATTTAAATGTGTTTAAGCATTGCTCCTCCTCTTATTTTCTCTTTTTTAAAGATTATTTTGAACAAATTGTCATATTATTATTTTACATCGTAAAGAAAAAATCAACAAAACACCAGCTCATTTTTTTTTTCGAAATGTGACAAAGTGGATTTTTGTTTACAAACTTATCGCACATTAAAAAAAAAATTGTTTTTTATATTAACACTTACATTGAAACATTACTGCTCATTTCAGCAGTAAATTTTTACCTTGGAGAAAAAGGGATCAGTTTCTACTTTCTTTTCTCATGAGATGAAACGAAAGTTTTTATTTTATTATTAAAAGTTTTATTAGAAATAAATAAATAAACAAGTTGAAATATTAATGAAGGAATGCGAATGAATGAATTAATCAATGAGCACATCTGGGATTTAAAAAAAAGGAGTAAGTAATAGCTGAAAAACAAAAACAATTTTCCAGAAAGTGCAAAATATTACAATATGTGTATGAAATTTTGAAAATGAGTTGTATATATTCCGTAAAATGGGGTGTATAGGAACAGCGGGGTCAATCGGAACAAAACTTCCCGATCGTACAACGAAATTCTTCATAAATAAACTATTGGGTATTTTTCACCATGAATTTTTTTCTTAGTAAGGTAAGATCATAGGGAGTAGGAAAAAATTACTTTTGTCAATCTGGCAACGCTATTGGCTTCTAAGGAGGGCTGCACGTGGAACGCTAGAAAACATCACATTTCCATAGACTGCAAAACTTCATATGCAAGATCAAACCTTCTTATATTTAAAAACTAAGAGTAGTATGTTTCAATTACACATGTATCTGAACAACAGAATACCGCATTAGAATTTACATTTTTTATAAATTGTGTCATAAAAGTGAAGAATTCTGAAAAATGGCATAGAAAAAAAATTTGCGGGGTGAATCGGAACACTTAGTTCTGTTGTTCCAATTCAAACTTATTTGAAGGAAACTGTTTGAAAAATCAAGATTCTAACCCCAATTCTTCTAATCAAGACAAGGACAAGGTTTTATTACTGTTTATCCCTTCTCGTGAGCAACTAGATCTTAGAATGACAAACAGTTGCAGATTTCAAAAGATTTTTTCTCCAAGAGACTTTTTTTTTACTTAAAATACGAGGGAGAAAGTCACATAGACTTTATGTAGTAAAAATCCAGCACACAGACAGTGATGAATAAGGGTGATAAGCTTTCAGGACAATCCCCGAAACCCAGAGATTTCAAGAAACTAAAGAAAAGGCAGAATTC